>VDFB02322612.1:0-88122 GCA_007258455.2 Sequoia sempervirens | reverse complement strand
GGGAATTAACAACACCCAAGTCCCCAGGATCAACTGCCACAGACAAATCACAATTTGCAGACAAAGTCTCCTGCAGAGCCCCAAGAATCCGCCTCCAAAGTTGCTCCAAGATTAATTTTTTATCCAAGAAAATTCGTCTGTTGCGCTCCAACCAAAGATGCCAAACAATCAAACTAGGGCCAATGCTCCAAGCAATTTTAAGAAAAGAGGTATTGGCAGGAGATGATCTCTGTCTCATCCAAAAATCATCCAAAGTAGACACATGGCAACACGGTAAGCTCCAAAGATTCCACCAGTGATGCCAGATATCCTTAGCAAAGGAACACTGAAAAAAGAGATGCGAGAGGCATTCTTCATTCTGACCACACAAAACACACATGGAAGGGCCCTGGAACCCCCATTTCCAAAGATTGTCCCAAGTAAGGCACTTACCTTGGACAACAAGCCAAGAGAAAAAATTACACTTAGGCCAAGCAAATTAATTCCAAACATGCTTCCATCAAGAAACACCGAAAAAAGTGATGATAGATATCCTTAGCAAAGGAACACTGAAAAAAGAGATGCGAGAGGCATTCTTCATGTTGACCACACAAAACACACATGGAAGGGCCCTGGAACCCCCATTTCCAAAGATTGTCCCAAGTAAGACACTTACCTTGGACAACAAGCCAAGAGAAAAAATTACACTTAGGCCAAGAAAATTTATTCCAAACATGCTTCCACCAAGGAACCTCAGAGCTCCCAAAGACCTGTTTATCCAAAACCTAATAACCAGAGGCAACCAAAAATTTACCCCGCAAATCTGGACCCCAAGCAAGCACATCTCTCCCAAGAAGAGAGTTGCAGGTGTGATCGAAAGAATCTTAGCAAGCACTTGACGATCCTCCAAAACCCCCCCAGGAGGCCAATCCTGAGGGTCCTTCCACCTGGACATAGTAATCTGACTCAAAGAATGTTGAGATTTGAAGTCGGCCACATGACACCAACTCGCCTCCTCAAAAACCTGGCATAAGTCCTAAAGGTGGGGATGAGAAGACAAAATAGGGGGATGTCCATCCCAAGAGTCATGCCAGAAGAGAGCTTCCCGACCCCCATTACAAATCCAAAAAAGGCCCTGTTTCACAAGCTTGGCACCCCGTTTGAGGGTACTCCAGATCATAGAACCTTTCCCCTCCAGACTGAATCTTACAACCTCCATGCTTTCCACCACACCCAAATATTTGAGGGTAAGAATTTTAGCCCACCACATATGCTGTTGTGAACACCAACACCAATACAGCTTAGTAGCCAAGGCCTGCCCATTCAAATCAGCTCGTCGTAGACCAAGACCCCCTTCCTACTTCAGCCTACAGACAACATCCCATTTCACCAAGCTCCACTTTCTATGAAGAAGGTTGCCAGACCACAGGAACTGATGAGATAGTCTCTCGAAATCTTGAATAAAACTTGATGGAGCAGAAAGAAAAAAGCACTTATAAAGAGGGAGAGCTTGGATCACAGACTTAAGAAGAGTCACTCTTCCAGCTGAAGAAAGCCACCTGCAAGTCCAATAGCTGACCAAACTTCAAAACTTGTCAAGAGTCTCTTGCCAAAACCTTTTAGGGAGAGAACAAATGGCAAGAGGGATTCCAAGATAGAGAAAAGGAAGCGAACTGATCTGGAAATGAAGAATACCTGCTAATCTCCTTTGGATACCCTTTGGAGTATGGAAGAAGTAAATGAGAGACTTCCCCTCATTAATGCGCTGCCCAGAGCCGCCAAGTAGCTGTCCAAAATATTGCGCCAGTTCAAAGCCTCCTCAACCCTTGCCCTACCCATCAAGGTAGTATCATCAACAAACTGAAGATGAGTCTGAGGGGGAAGATCATTTCCCCAATTCCAACCCTGAATCAAGCCACTTGCTACCTGAGCATGAATAAGCCTTCCCAATCCTTCCGCAAGTAGGATGAATAAGTAGGGCGACAAAGGATCTCCTTGTCTGAGGCCTCTAGAAGCACCAAACAACTCAGTGGGCTCACCATTGAGAAGCACTGAGAAGGAGGAAGAAGTAACACAACTCCTAACCCATTCAATCCAATCACTAGCAAAGCCAAAAGCTCCAAGAATCTTGAATAGAAAGCTCCATTTAACGCGATCATATGCTTTTGCCATGTCCAGCTTGATAAACATAGATTTTTCTTTTGAGGATTCCATAGAATGGATGGTCTCTGCTGCAATCACAACACCATCCATGATCTGTCTGCCAGCAACAAAACCCCCCTGCTCCTCAGATATTAACCCACCAAGCCAAGGTTTCAGCCTTTCAGCAATCAACTTAGTAATAATCTTATAAACAACATTACATAATGCAATAGGCTGAAAAAGATCCAAAGAATTAGCCCCCTCCTTCTTTGGAATGAGAGCTAAAAAAGTTGCATTCAGAGACTTCAACATTTGTTTATTCATGAAAGATTCCTTAACAACCTCTAAGAGGTCCAACTTAACCACCTCCCAAAACTCCTGAAAGAATTCAACAGGGAATCCATTAGGCCCTGGTGCTTTACCTTTTTTCATCTGGAACACAACGTTCTCAAGCTCCAACAAGGTAATAGGATAAAGCAAGGATTCATTAATTTCATTAGACACTAGCTGCAGGATACAATTCAAAATCCTTGTTTCAGCCTCCTCAGCTGGAGGCGAATCCTCAGAAAATAATGAAGAGAAATACCGAATGCATTCCACAGAGATAGAAGTAGAAGAGGACAAAATTTCTCCATCAGACAACACAAGAGAAGAAATAACATTACCTTGCCTCCGATCTTTAACTGAGTTGTGAAAAAAAGAAGTATTCCTATCACCAACCTGGAGCCATTCAATACGAGACTTTTGTTTCCAAAAAATTTCTTCACTTAACTCCCATTCCTCTACCTCTTTTGTTGCAACAATCTCTGACAAACTCAACTCTTCCGTTAGGCCTTGATCATGAATCTGCCTAGTGATTAAGTCCAAGTTATCTTGAGCCTTTTGTTTTTCATGAAACAAATTACCAAAATGTTGCCTATTCCATCTTTTCAACTTGTATTTGACGTACTGTAACCTCTTTGAGAATGAGTATATAGCAGTGCCATAAGCTGGCTTCCCAAGATCCCACCAGCCAAAAATCTTATCATGAAGAGACTCATCCCGGAGCCACATGAGTTGGAACTTGAAAGTTTGTCTAGCACATCGTTGAGGCACATCAACCACAAGCTTAATTGGCCAATGGTCGGAGCCTCAACAATCCAATATTTCAGAGCTAATCACCCACCTATCCCCTATCCAAAAACTAGACACCAAAAATCTAACTAGTCTTTCAGAAATAGCAGCATCTCCAATTCTCCTATTATTCCATGTGAAGACACCATTAGTTGGTTTGACATCAACTAACCTCAAAAGAGCCATATTATCCTGCAAGAGCCTAGAGGAAGGCTCCAAATGAGCACTACCTCCTCTCTTCTCTTCTAAAGAAATGACAACATTAAAATCACTAGCTAGGATCCAAGGCAGGTAAGGATCCAAAGACCTCACATGTCTAACATGATCCCACAATTGTGCTTTACCTTGGAAATCAGTCAGAGCATATATATTAGAGAAAATAACTTTCTCCCCTGACTCTAAATGAGAAGTAACACAAGAAATTGAACTCTTACAAGAGATCCACCAAATTGGACTAACCTTTTGGGGATCCCAAAAACAAGCCACTCCACCAGAATTACCAAAAGCACCCACACATTGACATTGGCCATGACCCCAAATCTTAGGAGCCACACTTAACATACTATCCACTGATAACTTAGTTTCTTGCAAGAAAATCGCATCCAAAGAATGAATGCGAATCAAATCTTGAATAGCCTTTTGTCGAGGGATGCTATTCATACCCCTCGCATTCCAAGAAAGAACTATCATCGTTGGGGTTGGGAAAAGTGAGCATCAATAGTCTTCACCGAACCAGCCTCAACCAATGTCTCCCCAGCAAGCTTCACCTTTTCTTGGTCCTTTTTGCGACCAACCTTAACTGATTTCTCAGGAATCCCTTTCTTAAAATATTTTTGCTGCACACCCAAAATAGAGGAAGAAGGTTTAAACTTACCTAAATCAGGGCTATCCCGAGCCTCCGAGTAAACCTTACCAGCACCATAGGGGCCACCAGAATCAACAACCCCCCCATCCCCTGCACCAAGAGCTAGAGCGGAAGGACCTAGACCAGACACCATATGAGGATCCTGGTCACCAAGCTGATCCACTCCAGGGATCACCGAAGGCTGTACCTCAACCAACTCCTTAGAACCAGAGCCATCCACCGTTTGCATGTCAGCTATAAACCCTTCCTCTTGAACTAACTCATTCAAAGCCTCAAATCTATTGAAAGTCTCCCCTTCCTGTCTATCCTGGAAAGGCCTCTTTTGGCCCCGTCCACGATTACGAGGTTTAACTGGAACAAAACCATTTTTGTCCGCTGCCATTCCCTACATAGGATCCTTACCCTTTTCCACCCTCAGATTAGATTGGGAACCCGCATTATTTGCACCTCCTGCACCAAAAGCCCGAGGGCACCTCCGTTGCAGATTCCCATATTCATGGCATAACCGACTACAAAAAGGCAACATTTCATAATCCAAAGGCTGAGTCCAAGAATTAAAGCCAACAGTCAAATCAATAGAATCGGGCAGAGGTTGACTCAGATCAATCTTGACACAAAACCTCGCATAAGAAAAGATCCTCTTATCTAAAGTATGTTGAGGACCAATAGGCTTACCCAACAATAAAGCAATTGATTGTAATATATCAATTCTCCAACATTCAAGCGGCAGCCGAGGAAGGTGAACCCAAACTGGAACCCTAGAAGGCAACTCTTCCGCCGAATTAAAGCCAGCATGCCATGGTTTTATGAAAAGACCTACTTGATTATAAAAATAAGGCCCCCCTTCAAATGCCCTATTTCGATCAGCAATGCACGAGAAATCTACTAGAAAGAAATTGTTTGCAGCCAACATAACATCAAACTCACCCTTTGGAGACCATGTCTTGCGGATCCAAGTGTCCAAGAAAGAAAGAGAAACCCTCATCCCCATAAACTTACAAATCAAAAAATGCTTACTGTAGTAATCCAGATCTTTAGCTACCGCCTCTGATTGAATCACTAACACAGGACAAACTTGCACCCTTTCCAAACATCCATTTATCATATGCATTTTAAAGGTACTAGATTTTGTCAAACCCTCTCCAGATGAAGCCCCACCACCAACCTCCGCCATAGGAATATCTACCTTCACCTCACCAATCGATGCATTCCTTTCCATTCAAACCCCAGCCAACAGAGAAATCAAAAGGATCAAACTTAAGAGAAAGGGGTCGGTGACAATAGACGACCCAACGCCCACACCAAACCCCAATAGATTGCACCAAAACCCCCCCTGAAACTGCACCCACGCACAAAAGAAAGAAGGCAAAAAGAGCCACCCCTGGCCCCTACCTGCACCACCTAGACTTCCCACCCACTCAGCCACCAGAAACACAAAGCCACTAGGCTAGGGCGCAGATGCCCTAGCGCGTCCACACCCAGCACCCGTGAGCCATCCTCAACAAATTCTCGATTTATTCATCTAATTGAATATTAAATTAATAGGTTGATTTGTGTTGAGTCCTATGCATTTATTTAATTAACCTACGTAATTAAGCCTAAGGAAAGGTTATTTTCCTTTACAATAAAGTAAATGGAGGATGTTGGTATGAGGGGTACAATTATTTGTAATCTTATTTGGTAGTGACATAAGAAATTACCTTAGCCTTTAATGAACTTATTACAACATTAACACTAGATGAGGTTGGAAACAAGTCACCTACTCTTCAAAGATGATGAATTATGTTTATGCTTATTTAGATGAAGTAACATAACTTGTAAGCCCACTTATACATTTGGAAATATCATTTTACATAACTTGTAAGCCCACTTTATTGTTTGGGACATTGAAAACAAGCTCTAAAATTAGTTTTAATCTCTAATTTGAGGTTTTGCATAATTTTCTCTTGGCTCATGAATACTCACCAACACAAATCTAAACCAACTCCCAAACATCCTTAGTTTTTTTTGAACGAGCCTTGAAATTTGGCAATGTAGTTCAATGTGCCTTCACATGTCCATAGGTCACTCTCCAAGCTTGCTAATTACCTTAAAGACAAGTCACCAAACCCATGATTTCTCAAATATTTCAATACTTTCCCATATCTATGTCACTCATATCAAAACCTATACCAATTCTCCTTAGTTTAATCTAAAAAAAATTTAAATCACAATCTTTGTTGTTGCAATGTGCTAATAATTTAAGACTTTTTTGCAAGCACAAAAGTAGATGTACTCAAATGAGATTAAAGGGGCTAAAGTTCTGAATAGATCTAGTTGCAAAGGCAAGAGCATGTGCAATATGATTGAGGAGCCCTTTCTAGTGTATTTTTTCAAGGATATAAAAAAGATATATTCGTAAACACTTTTATACTAAACCCTAGTTGGCCATTATGAAAAACTTGTACAAACTAGAACTTCCCTCCACCATTTTATTGATTCTTATTTGTAAATAGAATTTGTTTGACATCTAAATTTGTGAAATACCATTAAAGGGATTTAGACACATCAACTTATATTTTTTCATCTTATTGGTATTATATATGTTGAATGTAGCTTATATCTAGTGAAACTTCCACAATTTTATTTTATTATCCTAACCCTTATTATGATAAGAATAGTTAAGAAACAAACATGATTGTGAGGATGGTTAAACCAAAGAAATTTATTATAAAGTTTTGAATCTTAAACTTAAAGTACAAACAAGAAACATATATGTTTTATACAAGACAAAAAATATTGAAACACAAGCAGAAAGGGAGATTGATTGAGAGCAGAGAGCAGATCTATTGAAGGGCATCCTTCCACCCATCAATCTCATCTCTTGAATATCGATTTGGATGGCCATAATGTCTGAGAAATGCTTGCTTATAGGGACTAGAGTCATTCAGAGGATATCTAACATGAGTTGGATCCACATCATAAAACAGAGGAATGATCAAGCCAGGGGAGCTCAACATTGCAGCAGCCTCCTTGAGACACCATGCTGAGTCTGCATACCCTCTGGAAAATATAGGAATGCGTATGGCACTGCTCTTGATTGCTCTTTCCAAGCTCAACCCAATCATTTCCCCCTTTTCCAGTTTGTGACTATCTAAGAAGACATTGAGTCCTGCTATGGAGATAGCTTGAAAGAGATGATCAATTAGAGTCTTTCTCACATCTGGTCCCCTGAAACTCAAAAACACATGATACCTCTTATTGCTGTCGAAGGAAAGCTTAGTTGAGGGAGGCCTGTATTGCTCCATGTTAGAGGTGGATCTGAAGAGGAAGGCTTACTAACAATAAAAAGAAACACAGGATACAACCCAAAACTTGAGATATTGAACTCAATCATACAAATGCTTCAAATCCGATGAAACAAGGCTGTGCCCTATCTATTTGTAGATTGGAAAAGTCAGTCAACAACGGGTGGGTCTACTTACCTACTTTTCCTTAAGTAACTTTTATTTTGTCAAGCAACTTTGATTCTTGTTTTGGGGGCCCAATCTTCTTCCTTTTTTCCGTACTTTGTTGGCTTCAAATTTTTCATTTTTCACACGCAAAGCTATGCAGTCTTCATTTCTTACCAATATATCTCTTATTCAATGATCTTTATCATAGAATGCTCAGGGTATGGTGGAGACAGAATGACACTTTGTCATAGAATGCTCAGCATATAAAGACATCCGGGCCTGCTATGGGGATACGGTGTAGGTTGACAATTTAAATACCTTGTTTGAAGAATCAAGACTAGACAAAACTACAAACTTCATCATCAAAATTCACTGTAGAAGGGATGATCTTGAACAGAGCCTCCATTTTGTCTAGGGCTTTGCTGTGGGTGGTTTTTGTGCTGCTCTTGGGTCCCATAGGCTTCTTTGGCCTCGTGGACGTCATTAAAATATTTCATTTCATTTCATTTTTCCATACTTTTGTTGGCTTCAAATTTTTCATTTTTCACACGCAAAGCTATGCAGTCTTCATTTTTTACCAATATATCTCTTATTCAATGATCTTTATTTACTAGCTAATAGATTTAAAGATTCAATAATAGAATTTAGTAGGTTTTTTTAACTAATTTATTACTTGTTTAGCTCATTATTTTTTTTTAAAAATTGTATTGTTTGTTTGTTTTGTTTAATGAGATTGAATTTTTTTAATCTATTAAGAGATATATGAAATTATATGAAAATGGGATTTTTATTAACTTGTTTTGGATATATTTTTATTTTTTTTAATGTTGAGCAATGGAAAGTAAGTTACAAAGAATAAGGACAATCAAAGGGTTGTCAAGAATAGATATGAACAATTGTCACTGTCAAATAGCAAAACATGCTTCCAAAGAGTTGAGACTACACAAGACAACACTCATGACTAGATGCCAACAACAAAACAAGACTAGACATGACAACATCAACAACCAAAACATCACAAATTACAATATGAATTTGAACAACCTATGATGTTGTCTGTAGCAAAATAGCTCTTCCTTGTGATTCTGGAGAATGTGAAGTTTAACCATGTCCAGATGATTTTTGATGTTGACTTGTTTCTTAGAGGCACTTTGTAGCTGCAAACAAAAAGAGGCAATTTGAAACAACACGTGAGAGTAAAACTTAAGAATTTGGATTTTTTTTGAAATGGTATTTCTCTATAAAATGTTGAAATGGTGTTTCTCTTATTTATATTAGATTATATAATATTGTTCTACATGTGTGTAGTATATCTTTATCATAAGAATACAAATGATATTTGTAGATTTGACAATCTCAAACTTGTAACACTATTGTGAAATTTAAGACCCTAATGGTCTATGTTTTCATCATATTTTCCTTCATCACCTTTGATTAAATATTATTTTAATTATTTATTAATTAAATCATTTTCTCTCACCTACTTTTAATTAAATAATTTTGATTATTTAATTAATTCTCAAAATTCCTCTAATGCACATAATTAAATAATTTTTAATTATTAAATTAATGATCATGCATTCTTTCTTATCTCCCATAATTAAATAATTTCCTAATTATTTAATTAGCTAATTTCTCTTCCAAGATTAAATAAATTCTTTAATTTTTAGTTGCACATTTCCTCCAAAAATGAAATATTTTTTCTTTATTATTTCAAATTCAAATTCAAATATATTTTTTAAATATCTCCTAAAAATAAGGAAGCAACCTTAGTTAAATGAACTCTTCCTCAACATGCATGGTCTCTTGGATCTCATTCATCCTCAACCCTTGATCAAATCTTCAATCTTCAACGGTTGATCTCAAATCTTGACAATCTATAAAACAAGCATTATTCCTTTCATGATCACACTCACTCATTATTTGATCACTCCTTAATTTGGCAATTAGAGTTCTCCAATCTTGATCCATAACACATCATCATCAAGATTTTTTACAATTGGGTTATGCTAAGCATGAGAAATCCACATATCTTGAGGCATAATCTCACATTGTCAACAATGGAGTAAGGGTTTGTCATTCTTTGGGTGAGGTTTATGTTCTTGTTCTTTTGATTTGCTTTCATTTGATCTTTGTTAAATCACTTCATTGGTAATGGGCATAGTTCAATCATTGGGTTTTGAGGTTTTTTTAATTTAATCTAACCCTCTTGTTGTTTTGAGTCATTTGGTTGATCTTTCCATTTATTCTCAAGATATTTACCTATCCGAATTAAGAGCCTCCCTTTCTACATAGCCAATTTATTTTGGATCCTTTCCACTATACCGCTCCAATAACTGTTTGAGAGTTTCTTTGTGGATAAAGGGAGTCTTGAATAAGTATCGGGAAGAGTAGTCAATTGGAAACCAAGGTTTTTCATTATTTTTTCTTCTAGAGGGAGGTCAATGTTGAACAAGTAAAGCACACTTTTATTATAATTGATGTATTGTTCAGACAACTTAGCATAATTATCTAATAGAGACTTTCAATGTTTAGCTTTCACAATAGAAGCAACCCCAAACAAGATTGCATCATCAACAAATTGTTGGTGAGAAGGGGATAAGGAGGAAGAAACTTTAACACCTGATAGGGTTTTAGAATCCAACGGTTTTTGGAAATCCCTTCCAAGGAATTTTTCCATAATTATAGATATATAAGGAGACAAGGGGTCTCCCTATTTAAGACCTTTAAACCACATGAAAAATAGCCCCTATGAACACCATTTACCATAACATAGCACTTAGTGGAAGCCACAAAAGATTTTATCAATTTTATAAATTTACATTTAAATCCAAACACTCAAAGAAACGTAGTCATTTATTATTGAATTAGGTTTTATTTATATACTCATTTTCAGATTTGATAATTTTATAGGCTCACAAAAGCCTTGGGATAATAGTATGATGAGATATTTTACGGGTAAAGAGGTGATGTCAGAATTCTATCAAGTTGAAGGGAGATTAGAGTGTTACATATGTATATTATACTTGACTATTAATATTGTAAGGCCTTGTCTTGCACATGATTAATGTACAACCCTAATTTGTTATATGTTTTTCCTAAATAGATGGCCAGATATATTATGGGTGATAAATAAGGTGATTGTGTGGCAACAATCCTATATTTCATTTTGACATTATGTTTTATTGTCACTACCATGAAGGTGTTATGTATTCATAATTTGAGAAACATGAATTACAAGTTTAAATGGATTGTTGTACAATTAAAGTTTAGGATATTCAACTAGAAAATTAATGTGATATACAATTATTAATTATGATCATGTTGGTAATGTGCAAGAAATTAATGGTTTCAATATGAGAAAGGAAAACCATCGAGAGAAAATTGAAAGACTTCTTCATGAAGATATAAATTTGACCCTTTTGGGCTTAGAAATAAATAGAGTTAATGTGTTGGAAGACTAAAGTTGTGAGGGTTCATATTAAAGGGGATAATTTAATTATGGTTTGTGAGGGCATTTAATTAGGGTTCATGTGAGGTGTAAGTCTAGGGTTAGGATTTGGGAACCCCTAGCTAAGTTTGAAACTTGGATGGACCATTGAATGGGCATTTAAAGAGAGTTGTTTTTCAATTTCCTTGGTTAGAAGGAAAAAAAAGACCCCTAGGTTCTCTACCTTTGATGGTAGGGACCAAATGGGCATGCATTAGTTCCCCTAGGACATGATTTTAACCCCTTAAAATTCCTCATAATTGGGAGTGACAAGTTTTGAGGTCAGGATGGGAGTGGAAATACTGAGGGGGTGTCCAAGTGCATGTTCCCCTCTTTAATGAGGAAAAGACCCTCATTGATGGAGTGAAGTACACTCCACACCTCCCCATCCAAGGGTTTCAATTGGAAACTCCTATATATTTTACTAAGAAAGAATGAGTGGGGTGTTACCCACTTCTCCTTTTGGAGAATTCTTGTTTAGTATTGAGAAGAGGAGAGAGAGTTGGGAGAAGGAAGGAGTCCTTGCTTAAATGGAAATGGAGGCCAAGATGCATAGGTTTGGAGAGATAAATTTTCCCTATTCCCTCTACTCTTTTTTTATGTGTTCTAAGATAGGGATTTTTTTTGCAAGTTCATGGGTGATTAAGACAAGAGAAAAATTTGAAATATGGAGTTGTGTGAGTGGTATCCTTAAATCTATGCAAACCTCATAGTTGATATGAATAATTTTGATGTTATATTATTGTTACTCTCTTTGAGGTTTATGTAGAGACCCCATTATCTTGGGTCTATATGAATATCCTTGCTCAGGGATATGGCTAGAGCCCATGAGGCTTCATGATGTCATTATGGTTGGGTGGAGAGCAAGTTCCATTGATGTGATTTTCCCATTGGAAATTTATTAGTTGGTTCTAGAAGAGTTACATCTTGTGAGGCAAACTTTTCCTATAGAAGTGCAATGTTATCCCCTACTAGTATAAGTTACCCTTATTAGTAGTTTTAGGGAAGTGGCGTTCATCTTCTAATATGTGATCGTGGTGAAAAAGTGTGCATGTGTAATTCTATATGCATCTATGGTATTCATTCTCTCCCATGTTTTGGGGTGTGTGAGGCCATTCCTATTGAGTCCATGTAAAACTGGTGGTCATGATGTAGATATTAAGTGGTGAAAGAAGTATGCATATATATATACACACACACACACATAGCAGTCGACTCAATAGTAATGTGATGTATTCTATTTGATTATAATTTTGTATTAGTCTGCTTATCAAGAAAATAGGTTATTTAATTTCAAAATACAAACAATTTTCTACATATGTAGCTTCAATCATTAATACAAGAAAAGAAATGGAGAGATAACTACAATATTTTGTTTTGTTGCACCTTCTTAGTTATTTGTTAAAAAAAGGGGCAAGTTTTGTTGCTTAAAAGTTACCAAGGGTAAATAAGGTCCTTGATGATGCACTCTATTTCAAAAGTACTCTAAGTTAAAATTGTAATAATCCTCTTTGTTTGTAAGAATACATTTAATAGCCTCCTTAAATAAAAATACATGTATTCGTAATGAAATAGATCTTATGTCAATTTGTTTGGAAAAAGGAAGGAAACATTTTACTTCAAAGTGCAAGTAGTTAAATTCATTTGTAGCTTATATTCATCAAGAAAGTAAATTAAATAATGTGCCTTACTGTCATGATAGTTTGGGAAACATAAGGTTGCATGCAGTATCATTTCAAAGAAAATTAGTTGTATGTAGATTAAAAAATAGAGAAAGTTTTCTATTTTTTTCAGGAATAATATATCTAAGAATCTAAGCTGAGGAAACTCAGCCAAAAACATTACATCATCGATTTGTTTATATACTTATGAGGAACTCTATTTGTTTCTCTACCTTTTCCTATGGTTACTCCACAACATTGTCACCATTTCTTTAGAGCATTAAGATAACTCTTCCTCTCTATGTCACTATGTAGAAAAGAGTACACATTAATGTAAGAAATAAGAACAATATAGGTATGCTGGTAAGTAGTTTGTATAGACTGTCTACGACACCCCTATTTGTCTAAGGGGTTTTCCTTTCTGAGGTATTGTTGGAAATAATGCCTTCTTTTATGATTGACATGGTTTTGTGCTCAAGGTTCAAATTTTCACACGGGATGAAGCCACTTGTCATGCCTGCACAATTGCAATCAAGTCTAGGGACTATACTTAAGGCTAAATGCACCAAGACACCATGTGGTGGCACCGTGTGCCAACTAAAAGGAACAAGCGATGTTTTCATTATATCAATTGCCCGCCCTCCCGTGTGACACGTGTCAGAGTGACATAGCCTGAATGGATTTGTAAGCATCATAGTAGTAACTAATGCATGGTCAGCCAGAACTCTTGGCAGGTCCACTATGAACAAAAGGGTGAACACCGAGTGGCCTTCCCACATGCATCTTGGGAATGAACTATCGTCACCTATTCTCAAGTTATGAAGGATTGTGGGTGGTTGTTGGTTAGATCGTGGAGGAACCAATGGCATCATGCATCATCACCCCCATTGGGGGTTGCTCATGATTACCTAGTATGGTCATTTCAATTGTCTAGATGAAAGTGAGGTCGGTTGTGACAGTTTCCATCTCGTTGTGGATGATATTTCATATGTAAGTCATGTGTGGTATTGTCTTGTGGGTTCTTCTTTGGTTAGTTTCAATCACCTAAGATTGAACTCATAAGAAATTTATTACTTTTTGTAACACACGGACCTTAGTATGTTATTTTTCTTAGAGAATAGAGATTGAATACATAAGAATTGTGTCATGCTTTCCTTTTCTATGTGTTTAGCTCTATTTATTTACTTGAATTCATACTTTGTGTCTATCAAAGTGTTTATGATTGTAATTCATTCCTTTTCAACTTTTATAATTTTAGTTACTTTAATGAATGCTAAGTTTTGAACCATGTTTAGTACTCTTTCAAACTTCTAAAGAAATTGATTTAATTGGGCTTTTATTATGCTATATCAGATTTAAAATGTTGTAAAATCTTGGAACATCACCTTAGAATAGTTTGTTTTATGCATTATTTTTATTATGGGCTGATGCAAGAAGTTGGGTACACAAAAAGCTCAAAAAGTGGAAATTTTTTTGCTGTTTTTCAGAATTTGTCACATTTGGACTGAAAATTTGAGGAACTTACACAATGAATATTAAAAAAAGTCAGTAATTTAGTTTCCAAATATGTAAATTATTAAAATACCCAGATTATAGAAATTAAATTTTGATAGGGATCTATAAAAACCACTTTTTAAAAGTCCCTGTTTTTTTACCATACCAAGCAAGTGTACGGACAACACTTTTTGACCCAAATAAAATTATTTTGCTAATTCCTTTTGGGAAATGAGAGCTAACAATATGAAGTTTGATTTGGATTTTTTTTTTGTAATTTTTGGTTGAATATATTTTTTTTTATTAATTTTTTATTGGCCTTAATTGATGTTTTTTAAAATCAACGTGTACGGACAACATAATTGGACCTAAACAAAACATTTTTTGACTCTTTTTTTTTCATTGTGTAGAGAATTGTCTGAAGTTTGATGCCATATAATTTTTTTTACAAAAAACTTAACCAATAAAAAGTTATTAAAAAACTTAAAAAACCTGATATTTTAATTTAAATGACTAGTTTGATTAGAAATTAATTAAAAAATAGCAAACATAATCCAATTTTAACAAAAGTTATATATTTAGAAAGTAGACATTGTGTTCTTTAATGGGTTTTAATTTTATAGATTCATTCAGAAAAAAAGTCCATCAACTATGTTGTCAAAGTTGGACATTCTTCTTATATCTGCCTTAGTTTTTTAGTTGCAGGTGAAAAGCTAAGGCTCGGATTGCCAAGCCTTTCCCAAGCCTAAAACTAAGGATGAATATGGTGTGGAAATTCAATTTTTAAATAATGCGTACGCGTTAAATAAATGCGTACCCGTTATTCAAAAGAAACGTGTACGCGTTTCATAACGCATACGCGTTACCCATTGACCCGTTGGGATAACGTAACGCGTACGCGTTATGAAAATCGTATGCGTTTCTTGAACATAATGCGTACGTGTTTCATAACGTGTACACATTTCTAATATAACCATTTTCCCCTAATTTAAAAAATTCTGGTAAAAGACGATTTTCCTGCAACATTCCTTTTCTGTAGTACAGTCCAAGAGTGTCATTTTTTGCATTTTTTATTGAAAATTTGTCTTGTGCAGGTATATTCTATTCAAATTGTTGGAAGAGACAAAGTGCAGGTTGGATTTTCTGAAGTGGAATCAAGTGCAAGAACTTTTTACAAAAAAATTTAGAAAAAGTGAATTTTTGGATGTACTCATGATGTTTTTGTACTTCAGAGTTTATAGAAAAAATGATCTTCATAGTACATAGTTTAATTTGAATATTTGAAGGAGGTGGAAATTTGAAAATAAGTTTCTTGAATTATTTTTTTGTGATCAAAGAGGGTTTGGTAACCATGGGTGATAAGCAAAGACAAAAAAAAAAGATGTAGAAAGTTAATAACACCTGAAGAAGTTCAAGCAAATAAAGATAAGGAGGAAAAAAGACAAAGGGAAAGGAGAGAAAGGAATCGTCAAATAAAAGATTTGGAAGCATCTAGTTCCAAGAATGTTGAAGAGGAAGCCATGAATGATGAAATGAATGTAGATGATGCAAATGTGGAGATGGTGAATATAGAGGAAAATGCAATTACGGAGACAAACCCAATTGTGCCTTCAACTTCAACTTTGAATGATAAGCAAACAACTTCGGGTGTGTCTTCAAATCCACCTCCCAATGATATGGAAAATGCACCTATTCAAATAATCTATCCAGGTATGTGTTCAAACCCAAGTTTTCATAATATTGATATTGCTTGTTTAGATGAAGCTGGATACACCATTGATGAGATCAATAATATTAGGGTTGAAACAATGTAGAAACAAGAAAATGATGAAATTATATCTTATGAGAATGTAAATGAGAATGAAATCCCTCATATTGATGAAAATGATAATGAAATCCCTTTTACATTTGAAAATGAAAATGAAACCCCTTGTGTGAATGAAAATGAAACTCCTATGGATGAAGGTGAAAATGCTTTTTTTACAATTGAAACAGATGTGCTAGATAACCTTCGTGGTAAAGTTTCTTCGAGACAAATTAGAAATTATGGAAATAAAATATATAAAATGTTTTTTTATAGAAAGAAATTAGGATTCCAATGTCAACTCATGGTGCAATTGATGAGAATGTTGAAAATGAGAAAAGTGATGAAAAAATTAGGTGTTTTTGTAAAATCAAAAAAGAAAGATGATTCATTAGAACAAGTCATATCTAGTGTTGCTAATGCTATTGATGTTATTGGTAAGAAAAGTCGATCAAAAGATAAGAATGCGGCTCGTCGTGCAATAACAACTGCTCTAGTTGATAAAACAACTTCAAATAAAAGAATGTTAAGTAAGATTAGTAAATGTGTAAAAGTAAATCCTAGAACTTTGATAAGAGCTACTAAAAGAAGAGAAAGTATTGAAAAGGATCCTATTAATCAATGTTGGAGTTTTAGTGGTAGACTCCCAAGATCAGACATGAAATTAACTAATGAAATTAAATATTTAATCCATAAATTTTGGCATGATAATACAAGAGTATCACCTAACATTAGAGATGTCTTAAAATTAAGGGTGGGTTCCAAAATTCGTGAACCTCATCCAAAGTATCTCTTAGATATGACTCAAACTGAATTATATAAAATTTTTAGATGCTTCAATCTTACCATTGAATATTAACATAAGTCAAAGATCATTCGAAAAGTGTAAACCTTGGTATGTTAGAATTAATAAGCAACGAATCTCTTGTTGTTGTAAGACTCATGTACAATTTCATTATTATTATGATATATTTCGATATATACGATGCACTTTGCATGCTAACCAAATTATGCAGGACATTTGTGGCATTAATATGCCACCTGAAAGAATCAAAGATTTTATAGCAGGTTTGTTTTGTGATCCCTCTTTAAATGGAAACTCATTTTTTTTAAAAGCATGCATTTCTAGAGAATGCAATAGATGTGGTAACTTTTCATTATTAGGAGAATGTATGCATGAAAGTAGTTTAGATGAATTTGGACAACAATTAGTGGATGTAAAAAAATTTAAAAATGTTGAGTATTCTTTAAAAGATGGAAAAACTAGAAAACGTGTTGAGCTAATTGTGGAAAAAGTTAGTGTGCATGCTTTTATTAATGAATTTAAAGATAAGTTTGTACCTAAATATGTTCAACACTCTCATAATGCTCATTGGCTTGATAATCAATTTCGTTTATGTAAAAACACATTCCCAATTGGAAGTATATTGTCAGTTGTTGATTTTGCTAAAAATTATACTCTTGCTCCACAAGAAGAAATTCAATCACAGTATTATAATTCAATGCAAGTAGCTATATTTGTTCACATTGTTTATAGACATGCAGAAGATAGTACATAAGATAATAGAATTTTTTTGAGAGAGTACCATTTTTATGTAAGTGATAATCGATTACATTCATCTGAGTTTGTACAATATTGTTTTGATATATTTTATAAAAATTTAAAAGAGAGAGGAATTCAAATGCTAGAACATCTCATATGGTCAGATAATTGCACGGGTCAATTCAAAATGCTAGAATGTTTTATTGGCTATGTAGAGTTCATAAGGAAAATAATATCCAACACATATGGAGTTTTTTTGAAGCTGGTCATGGTAAGGGAGAACACGATGGAGCAGGTGCATGTGTGAAAAGAGCTCTTGCTAGAGAGCAACTAAAATTTGAGGATGTTGCAAAATTTAGAGATGCATGTGCAATTGTAGATTGGTGCAATACCAAATTATCTACAAGAACAAGTGAGAGCTCAATAATTCGACGCTTCTTTTGGTTAGTTGAAGAAAATGATATTTTTTCTCGACAAGATTGTGAAACAATTAATGGATCTGCAAAATGGCATTTGTTTAAGAGTTCAAATGCAAACACATGGACAATATGGGCAAGGGAGTTGCATGTTTTGTCAATTTTGTATTGCAGGTGATTGGGAGGCATGTGAAAATACGGAATGGGTCGAACAATGGCAACAAAGAGCCTTAATGCCTACATCGACAAATGTTCAACATGGAACGATAATTGAAGATAATCAAGTGTTTGCATTAGATGATTATGACCGTGTTTCAAATCTTGTACAAGAAGGTACATTATTTATTGAGTTGAATTTTGTATGTATGTATGTTTATATGTGAATTAAATATAAGTCACTTTTTATTGAATTTTGTATTTATTTTTGCAGGACATGTGTATGCTGTTGTTGCACCTGAGGGGAATGAAGAGGAGACAAATTACTGGTTGGCTAGATGTGTTGAGAGAAAACATAAGTTGGCACATCCTAGAGTGGATGATGACAACTTTGAGTATCCAATTGGTTTAGTGGTTGTTGTTGGCACTTGGCTTCAAAAATATTTGATGAGAAAGAATGGCTTGCCGCATTTGAAGATTATGAAAGACACAAGAAGATTATACATTATTCACATTTGATTTGGGCAACCAATATAAAACTAGTTAGATATCAAGGGAGGCCTGCTAATAAAGTTTTATGGACACTTTCAATGGATGATCATGAGACAATCATAGATGCATTAAAAAAGAGAGAGGATACATATGGTACAACGGTAATAAATAAATATTGGTAAGTATATCTAGTTGTTTATATAGTTAATTGATATATATATTTGTATTTAATCATTCCCTAATTAAAGTTTTATATCATTTTTTGTTTCAGGTCCCCTTAAGCCATCCTCTTAAAGCACCCTTAAGTCATATCCTCTTACATCCCTGTAATCCATAATCTTGCATTCCTTAAGTCACTCTCATAATTCCCCTTAAGCCATCCTCTTAGGGCCTGTTAACCATATTGTAAGGTTCATGACATGCATCCCCTTAATCCACTATCTTACATCCCTTTAATCCATTCTATCAACTCCCCTTAATCCACCCTCTTACATCCCCTTAATCCACTCTCTTACATCCCTTTGAGTCATTTTATCAACTCCACTTAATCCACCCTCTTACATCCCCTTAAGCCATCCTCTTAAAGGACTCTCATAATTCCCCTTAAGCCATCCTCTTAGGGCCTATTAATATCCATATTGTAGGGTTCATGACATGCATCCCCTTAATCCACTATCTTACATCCATTTAATCCATTCTATCAACTCCCCTTAATCCACTCTCTTACATCCCTTTGAGTCATTTTATCAACTCCCCTTAATCCACCCTCTTACATCCCCTTAAGCCATCCTATTAAAGGACTCTCATAATTCCCCTTAAGCCATCCTCTTAGGACCTGTTAAGCCATATCCTAGGGTTCTTGAGATGCATCCTCTTAAACCATCCTCTTAACTCCCCTTAAGCCATTCTCTTAAGACCCCCCTTAAGCTATATATCCTCTTAGGTCCCCTTAATCCATCCTATGGAAAACATCTTTTGAATTTGTATGGAATTTACTATATACTATTATTTTCTCGCATGAATTTTTTCCTTAAATGAATCATAAAAATTGTAGTTACTTACATTAATTATTTTTATAGGTTCTCATCAAGTCGATCTACGAAGTGATTGTTGAACTGAAAAATTATTTTATCAAGAGACTATGTAAATGTCAATTTTTGGTCTTCACCTAAAAGTTGATAAGTTTTAATTGTATCTACATGCACATTTATGTTTCATCATATTATATAGTTGTAATAAACATCTTGATATACATTATATATGTTTGTTCAATGTCACTTTTTAAATATCTTGTTCCAATTTTATAGATTATACATTTCATGTCTTGTATTTACCAAATTTTATATAATTATTCAATTGTATAGATTATACATTTTATACATACAAGGAGATAGTTTTTTTGTTTATTGATTCAAATATTTGCTATCTAATTGGAAAATAGTTAAAATTACCTGCCCTTAATTTATTATGAATATGACCTAAACTATTTAAGGAATGTTTTAATTTGTCACCTAACCATGTGATAAATTATATATATTAAATTTGATTCTAGATAAGAATTTTTATAGTGCATGTAATACTTGAAAATTAGATAAAATATAAATAGTCTAATGTATGAGTGCATATAATCATGAAAATGAACATAACAAGATATAATAATTGACTACATATATAATCATCATATTAAAGTCAACTGATATAAATAAACAAAAATACGATAATAACATGTTCAAAGTAAAACTAGAGATAGATAGTCCATAGAATTTATATGTCAAGTCCAACACATATATTTAAATAAAACTAGAGATCTATAGTCCATAAAATATAAAACCATCTAACTTTCAGGCTGATCGGTCAAATCAAGTCTCCTCTTTGTTTCATGTTGACTAGATGTACCCGCATCATGTTGTAAAAGAGTACAAGAAACTTGAAATTAGATTTAAATTTATTTAGAAATTTTGATATAATTAAACATATTTAAACTTGAAAATATAAACTTTTAGATAAAAATAAATTTAATTAAATATCTAGTATTTATATAGTAAAAATGATTTCTAGTATGCATAAATTACCATATGATCATGTGAATCTGTAATTGGCATATTTTCTTCAATGGGTAGCATAACTGTCACTTGAGAAGATGCAAATGCCTGATCTACTATATCTTGCATATTCATATAAAGAAAACAATATGTGAAAACCTCGAATATATATATATATTTAAAAGGTCCGTAAAAATTGTATAGGAGATTTAAAGTAAAGTTTACAACCTCGAATGATATGACCTCATGATCACGCACCTGAGATTGCCCATGCATAAATGCCAATGATGTCTTAGGTGTGCGGCCTGCCATGGGTATCTCATGAAATTCCTGCATATAGATCATGTACAACAATTCGTATAGATCATTGACACATGTCTATGTAAATGAAAAATTAAATTAGATCTATGATGTCTATTTAATTTAAACTTAACAAACTTTTGAAAGCACACTCCTGAGCTGATGATGTCTCAGGAGAGCTCACCACTGTAACTTGTGGTTGGTTAATACTAGGTATTGTATGACCTCCCTGCATCTAGATATAATATATCAATTCATGCACATGTGTACAAATTAAAATTAAATTAGATATATATCCACAAAAATTATTTAATATATATTGGTTCAAGTACTTTTCCAAAAGGTGAGCCCAGATCTACAGCACTCGACATATGCACACGATGATCATATTGAGTTTCAGGCATCACATGATCATGCGTCTACACCAAACACTTATTGAATTAATATTATATTATATATATAGTTTGATGTTATTATTTACATGGATTTTTCATAATTCAAACTTGAATTGAATTTAAGTTCAAAATATGAACATACCTGTGTAGGATGATCCTCATAATATAGTAAATCCAGGTATGACCCCATCCCAGATGCATGTGCATCACCTGAAGTGGATGCCTAAGTATCCCTATAGCTTGAGCCTCCATGCTCTCTATTGGGCACTTCAGTGGCCGCGTGTGTAGTCTGCTGAGTGAGATGTCCTAAAAGTGAACTCAATTCTCCTAATGTTGATAACATGGTTTGTTGCTGAAATGCAGCGGGAACACTAGGAGAAGGAAGAGGAACAATAGGAGCAATTGGAGCACGTCGCTGAGGATCGACATGTGCTCCTACTCTATGTTGGGGCATGCCACGCCCCACTCCCTGAAATGACCTCATATCAAAATAGTTGGGTTTTTTACCCAACTCAAACTCAGCCCATAACTTTCTCAAAAAGTATAAGGGCACCTCACTGTTGCCATGTGGTGGAGTATCAAACACCATCCACCATCTATCCCAAAAATGTGTAGCTATCTGTGGGTGCCTACACCGTAAAATTGAAATTCATTTTTTCGTGGGTGGAATGGGTTGGTTTGTATGGGGATTAATAAAATATTGGCACATGGCTTGTTTGGTAATTTTTAGGTCATTGATTTCTTTATATGACAATCCATCTGCATAGAATTGTCTCCTCTCTTCTCTCCATTGATGGAACCTAACTAGGTCCACATCAATAGATTGAACATAATCGACAATAGTTTGCATCGTTGCAAACCGTGCGAGATGGGGAGGGACTCTAGGCTCATTTTTTATGAGATCTATATTTCCTTGAATGACAATGAGGTTTGCTCGGATATTCTCTCTTAATTGATCTTCATCAACTATAGGAGGGGTGGGGGGTTAGGCAGTGGAGAATGTGGAGGTGTGTTAGGGTTATGTTCATGTGGTGGATTGGGATGTATGGGATCTATAGGAATTTATTGATTGGGCATAAAATCCTCTAAATTAAACAATGGATCCATGTGAGCAATGATATGGCAACTGTATGCTAAACAATTAAAAAATATATATCAACAAACTAATTAAATAATGCACATAATTTGAAAGTTATTTAAAAATCACATTGAACATGCACAAATTCAAAATATATTTCATTTGAAGACCATTTTATTTATAACATTATAAAATCCATAACATTAAAAATTCATAGCATGTACACACATTAAATTGAGTCTAGTGTGGGGTTGTTAATATGAAGGGTAGATTTATGAAATTATGGGGTTTTATTAAAATTTATTTAATCTCATTCATTATTTTCAAATAATACTAAAGATAAGAATGAAAAATTAATAGAAGACATTGAAAGGGACACATAGATATATTCACCAAATTTATCCCCTTAAGAAATTTCAAATCCCCCCTTAAGACATCAATTTACGATTTAGGGTATAGGATGGCTTAAGGGGATCTATGTATAGTAAGGTCCTAGTTGGTGAAGTTGCCTAAGGCAACCAAATTTCATTTTAAGGTCATACAATTCAAAATGAATATATGTATTAATCAAGTATGACAAAATTTAATTAAATCTGAGGACATAAATTGATTTATCTAAATTTTCAAATTTCATGTATATAGATACTATTATAGTTTTTTATATTTTATATATCTTTATTTGTGATTAAATATTGTTAAAGGCTACCTCTAGGAATACTCTCCTAGGTCTAGCTAATCCCAAAGTGAAGGAAAATTATTCATTCTCAACAATCAGAAAAATGCAAGTACAAATATCATGAATCTATAACATGCAAGTACAAATATCTAAAAATGCTAGAGGGTTATCTAGGAAATTTAAGCAACCAAAATATTCCACAACCATCACTTTGTACATCCAAATAGAAGAACAAGGTTTTTTGGGAGCTTCTAGGTCACTAAGAGATTAACTCTACAACTAACATGTAATGAGGGTTCAATAATCCAATTCTTCTATTTAACCATGGATTTAAAGACTGCAACCAACATAAGAACTTTAAATAGTATTCAAAACAACTAGTACTTTCTCATGTAACTAAGAAGCCAAAAGAAAGAACCCAACATGAAAAGAGAGAGAAATAAGAATATATGCAACTATAAGAAGGAAAGAGATATAAATATACTTTATGAATCCTATTTCAAGAATAACTATCCTCTAATTTACCACACAACTCAATGCATTGTTAGATGATTTATGGTTATAATATACTCATAGGGATTCTATAGAATACAACAATGATATCAAAAATCCTAATCCTATTAAAAAAAAGGATAGAATAACTCTATAAGATACATTGCATACATCTTCTACCCCAAGAATCCAATATATAGACATAAGGATTCCTAGGAAATAACAAAATGGCAACACCATAGTCACTAATAATGCATGAAAATACTATGGTAAGTAATTTTTTATGACTCTCACATGTGTTGACCCATCCTAAAATAGATAATAACTCTTACACAATCTCTTTATTTCAACTTCACTATACAAGTTGGCCTAACTAACTCTCAAGAACTCATCTAAGAGACACAAGATCTCTATAGTGGGACAAAGTAGTTAAGAAGAAATTATAAGTTTAACACTAACATTAAAATTTATAATCTCATTCATTGTTTTCAAAGAATACTAAAGATAAGAATGAAAAATTAATAGAATACATTCAAAGGGACACATAGATATATGCTAGTGACCTAATTGCAATGTACAAAATAAACAAAGATGAGCTTGAGCTCTACTCACCAAATTTTGAGAACTTCTTTGATCCCCTTAAGAAATTTCATATTAGGACCCCTTAAGACATCGATTTATGATTTAGGGTGATAGGATGGCTTAAGGGGATCTATGTCTAGTAAGGTGGACTAGGAAAAAATGTTCCATGGCTTAAGGGAATAAAATTTGGTGGAGTTGCCTAAGGCAACCAAATTTAATTTTAAGGTCCTACAACAAAATGAATGCTAAATAAGGGTTTAGGGTTTAGATTTAGAGATTTGATGACATGAAAACATATAGAAGACACATGATGGATTTTGAACCTATTTGGACCTCCAAGCACTCTTGGATGATTTAAAAGGGAAGAGGAGATCTAAACCCTAAACCCTAGACCCAATTTTTTTTCTAATCATATATTTTTTGAAACATTTCTATGACATAGACTCTTCCTTTGAATATTTATATAAATTCTAGACGTGCATGGATTTTCAAAAAAAGAACCTAACTGCCACTAAGTGAGGAATCAATTAATCAATTCAATAAATAAATAATCTTAGAAAATAAACATTTGGTTATAGAATTGAAAGGCAACCAAATTTAATTATAAGGTCCTACAACAAAATGAATGCTAAATTAGGGTTTAGGGTTTAGATTTAGAGATTTGATGACATGAAAACATATAGAAGACACATGAATAAATTTTTACAAGTAAATGAGAAACCCTACCACCTAAACTTAGTGCTTTGAATAAAATATGTGACATTCTAGGAATAGCTTCAATATATCAACAATTAGGAATTTTAGATTTCAATTATAAGTAAGTTGTTGAGTTATGATGGATTTTGAACCTATTTGGACCTCTAAGCACTCTTGGACATGATTTAAAAAGGAAGAGGAGATCTAAACCCTAAACCCTAAACTACAAGTTTCTCAAAAAAGTAATTTGAATTAAATTCCAAATTGAAATGTTCATGCTACAAGTTAGCTTTGATACACTAGTTTAGAGAAAGTACAACATTTAGTTTTCCTAATCTAGAACAATGCCACTACATATGAGAGTTAAAATAGGAATTAGATTACACACTTGTCCTATAGATCTTATGAATAACATCCTATAAATTAAGGCTTAAATATGATCATAATGCATCCTTACATAATTCACAAAGGATCTCATCCAAATAAGAGAAATGGGTAGAAATCATTCATGTTTCACATTTTAATATTTATTTGATTTAATAACATTTATGTGTCTAGCTCTATCCATATTGCACATAGTCTATCTATAGCCCATTTTAGTTTTACGTAAATTAGGGTAAATAGTCCATTTTAGGTTTACGTAAATTAGGGTAAATAGGGTTTTAGGTTTACGTTTTAGGGTTTATGTCCAAAGATTAACCTATGTAAATTTTGTAAACTAGGGTTTCTAGGGTTTTGAAATTTCTAAGTTTTAAATGTGTTCAATTTAGGTTTAGCTTTTACGGTTTTCAATTTACAATTTAAATTTTTTTGTTTCGTTGACGTTTTTGGATTTTTAAAAATGCAATTAAAAACAATAAAACATTGAATTAAAATACACTAAACAAACAAAAATTGAATACTAATTAAAAAACAAAAAAAAGATAGAAAGCAAAAAAAAATTAAGAATTCAACTAACCTGGAGGTCGACGAGGTCGCTAGTGTCAATGGGAGGAGGTGGCAGTCAAAATTTTGTGGCGTCTAAAATGCGTACGCGCTTTCCTTTCTCCTTCTCCGTCCCACCTCAGAATGGTGAAAAATGAATTACAATCGTTTATTTAAAAAAAAATACTTTCTCGAAACGCGTACGCGTTTCATAATGCATATGCGTTTTAGGTTTGCATACGCGAGCCTAAATGCATACGTGTTTGGATCCAGGCCCAGGTACCCGAGCTGTAATGCGTACGCATTTATTTTAAAACGCGTACGCATTTCTTGCGAATTTTTTTTTTTTGCCAAGATTTCCCCTCTTCGTGTACCCAACTTCTTGCTTTTACCCTTATCTCTCCCTTTTATCCCCCTATTGATACAACGAAGAGCCAGTTTCTAAAATTCCAGAGGTCATTTTGCAGAGCAAACTCTAGTCCCCCATTTATAGAACTTCCCATAAATTGTATTTCCTAAGCATCAACTTTAGAGATCAACAATTTTTCTGGCACACCTAATGGAACCATTCTTAATACCTAAATTGAAATAGGTTTATGAGCCAGAGGCCCATTACAATGTCACAAACCGCATAAGATCCTAGCCTATTGTTACCTCCCCTAGTGATTGTAACACAAATAAGAGTTACTAGGCCAAGCATAGCATAAATCTACTTGCTCAGACTCAAACGCAAATTAAGATGGCTCATCCCAAGCTTCCAAGAAATTTTGTGTCCTAGAATATCAGGAGTCCACTAATTCCTCCTACCCCTCCAATAGTATGAGATCCCATACCTACTAATGATTTAAAATCACTTCCCAATTTTATTGGGGAATATTTTAAAACACTTGTGGAACATTTTCAAGATGTGGTTAACGTCTACACTACCCATCATGTCATGGAACATAATATAGCACTCTAATTTCTTGCATCTTCCTTCAAAGGAAAGGCTAAAGATTGGTACGAGTGTTTTTCCCCTAACTCCATTGGTACATGGGACTAGCTTGGAGATCATTTTTTTGAGTGCTTCATAGAGAAGGGAGACTGCTCATCCTTACTACAATGGTTGATAACCATAAAAAGAGCCCCATAATAAGGTTTTACAAACTTCAACACAAGGTTCCAAAAAACTTGGCAAAGGATTCAGGTATTATAGCTCAACCCCCAAAAAACATGGCTTTTGTCTTCTACTTGAAAGATTTTATTTCTGACATAGCTATTACGATTCAATCCCTTGGGGATAGACTCTACTAGATGCTTACAACCTAGCGGTAAGAGACAAAAATAATTTGATTAACATCGAGAAACTCCTTCCTCGGCCACCCATGTTGGTATTTCTGAAAATGCTTACTCAACCACAAGAAGAGGCAACTCCGAGCAATTATTCTACTCCTTCCATGTATGTGTATCCAAATGCATAGATCAGTGCACCTATTACCTCTTCACTAGCAGTAGAGGTTAATGACATGAAAGGCTTGTTACAAAGCTTTTCAAATGAAATAATCAACCTTAAAAGATAACAAGCTATGCCCCCAAAGCCTCTCTATCAAAATTATCAAGGAAAAAGACCTCCTTTTCAACATAATGCTTACCAAGGAGGTGCTTGGATGAATAATGAGTCTTAGCCTTAGAATCAGATTGTTTCAATCCCCACTACACTTCAAACTGTCCAACTAAATCCAAATAGAGAGATGGTAGTTGGTCAAAATAACTTGGTGGATGATTCAAATGTGTGGTGTTTCCAATACAACGATGCACATATGCCTCACAATTTCCCCAAGGGTAATTTCTTCAACAAAATGTAGTGAAACAAAGGAGCTAAGGTGTCGTGCTTGACGCAGGCGTTTATGCTTATTAGTCCCCATGAATGGAAAATGCTAAGATGCAAGGCATGTCTCTTGAACAGGAAGTAGAAATTTTCCCAAACCATGCTCTTTTCTCATGGATGGAGGGAAAGGATGTGATATTTGTTAATGGGGCTTCCACATCAAAAGCTCCTCAAGTTCAATCAGATTACTACACCCGATAAAAAAAAGGTTGATTAGAGAGCATGTACTTGTTGCCCTGCAACCCAAGCTAAACCCCAAAAATATCTTGGAACCACTAGTAGTAGTCCTAGTGTTTTAGAAGTAGAGCGACGTGACAATGAGAAAAGTTAAAGAGTCAAAAACCCAAATAGCTGGAACTCTCAGTTTGGTAGAGAAATTGAAGAAGGATCCAACCCATGTCCCTTTATGGAACATTTTGGCTATCCCCAAATAGAAAGCACAAACACTAACACACTGAACCGAGAACAAAGTGCCCAAACAAAAGGAAAGAAAATTCCAAAGTGGTGAACATGGAGAGGAACATAAATAAGATCCATGGGCCTCCATATTGGATTCTTCCCAAAAAAATGCCTTAAAATGAAAGCAACACACACTAATAATGGTGGCCAATTTTATATTTTAGCTATATTTAGCACCTCCATAGCTCATGAACACTAGAAGTCATTCTTAGTGCCCTAGTTAGATAGTTTAGATCTCAATGGCATCCAATCCATCCAACAACTTGTAAATTGTTTGATCCCCTTTTCTTCATATCATTCAAGAAATGTTTTTTCCTTTAAAATGCAACAACAAGCCAAAATAGCATTAAAAAGTGTCTACATTTTCTTCACATTCTCCTTTTTCTTCACCAATTCAAGCTTCCTACAAATCAATTTTAATTTTCATTAACATATTTCTTGCTCTTTGGTCCATGCTCTAACTTTTGTGTTCACTAAGGGCTTAGATTTCTAAATTTCTTTAGGGTGTAGATTCATTCTAGAAAGTTTGAGCACCATACATATCCCTATACATTAATTTTGATAAGAAAATTCAACCACTTTTTAGTTGTATTATATATAGAATTAAATATTGTAGCCATGTTAAGAATACTAATTGGATCCAAGTTAATAAGATGAACAAATCATTGATAAATGTCATAATAGTATGTAAGTACTTACATCTTGGTAAAATTCATAGTTGGGACAAGACATGGATTCAACTAGTTTCAATATAGACTTAACACTAAGTCTATTCCTCAAAAAAATTACATAATGTGCATCACCATTAAATATCATTATAACATAATAAAAATATCACAATACAAATCATAATAAAATGATCAACAAAATTCCTATTTAATTACATTTACTTTAAAACTATAATTAAACTAGTGTACAACAAATTAAAATCATGAGTATATTTTCTTTAAAATTTGAAAAAAAATACATTATGTATACCTAAATATATTATAATATTAGTCTAATAAAATTGAATCTTCCCAAAAAAAAAAAAAGTTTGATTTCTTCTTTACTTTTATATTGATTTAATTTATTTTTTAATAATTAAGATTTTATAAAATCAACAGTGTGAGGATATGTTCTTCTCAAATACATTGGATCTTACCAAGTGGACGTCTTATAAACAATTTATATACTTTCAATTTAATTAATAGAAAAGTAATTTACAAATTAAGTTCAAAATGACTTACTTTCACAAAAGAAAGAAACATCCATTATGAAAAAATAATGGATGAACATTCTCAATAAAATCATTATTTTTTCAAGTTCAGAAATGTACTATATGAATTCTACACTAAAAATAAATTTAAGATATTAATTATGTTTTAGTTATTAAATTTTCATATTTTTTAAAAATATTTTAAAAATATTTTTGTTAATTATATTTCTTAATTCAAGATTATTTTGTTAAAAATGTTGTAAAAAGTTTATAAAATATAGTATAAATGGTAGAGAGTAGAAAAATAATTGATCAAATTTTTGAATGAGGATGGATAAGAAGATAAAGATGATGAATGGGTTGGATTTTTGGATAAGAAGGTAGAAGAAAATCTCTCATTGATCTATAGTTGGAAATTTCTTCATCATAAAGTTAGCAAATATTTTGGGTATCATAAGAATACAACTCAACTTGTTAAAGTAGTGAAAGAGAGCTTTGTCATGGGGATCTCAGATGGATTTGGGCTTACTTTAGGGGGTAGTACTACTACTATTGAGTCTACTTCATGGTATGATTTGAGGCATGGTTTCCTCCTCCCCTCTAGCATGCTTGCATGCAATGTCAAGATAGAGATTGTACATCTTGATAATGTCTATGTGTGCACTGAGAATTTCAAGTTTATACTGACAAGGTGCAAAAACTAGGCAAGAATAGGGATGAGGTCCTTCAAACCTTTGTTGTTGCATCCATGGAGCAATGTGATTTCCCTAGTACCAAGGGATCTATCTATGACCAAACCAAATTTTATAATTCAGAGGCTTCAAGTATGTAGGCAAGGGATGTTCTTGGTGGTGGGAATACTAGTTTTCCTTTTTCTTGTGGTTGTGTTGAGGTGAAAGGGCTTTATGCCATAAGGAAGGTCAAAACATCGAGGTATAGGTGATCAAAGGTAGGACATGCTCCAAACTTGTTTTGCCTTACTCTTTGGAATTAATTTTGGATGACAAAGTTTTTGATAAAAGGGGTAAAACGGGTTTTACAGGGACCCAAAACCACAACGTTTACAAAATAGAAAAGGGGACACAAAATTCCATCCAAAAAGACCAACTGCCCGAGCAAAGATTAACAACAACCAAATGAAACAGACCAGAAAGGTCAAACCAAAAGGAACAACAAAGTAAACACCAAAAACCCCAACCATTACTTCAGAGTATTGAGGACAGACTTTGTCTCTGCCTCCAGATTCTGCATATCATTGACACCCTTTTTAAAAATTTGAATCATCTTCGAAGTAGGGGGAACCTTTCACTTCAGATTGGCTCTGGTTCTTTTGGAAATGCCCGCATCTGTATCTTGGCTTTTGTCCTTTGTTTCCTCCAGATCCACCACAAGAGACCCCTGCTGGGCTTTATCAAGCTTTTCAGTCATCGCATTAATGATAATTGCATTGTGTCTAGCAATTCGGTTGTTTTGTTCAACAACGGTTTTGATGGTATTCTTGATATTCTCAACCTTGGAGTCAATATTTCTGTTACTGTGATCTTGAACCCTACTATCCACATCTTTCTTTTCAATCTTATCAATCTTAGCACCCAGCTCTTCAATCTTGCTTTGAAGGGCCCAATTTTTAATTTTCATCTCATTAATTTCGGTGAAAGTCCATTCCAAGAGTTTGAAGTGGGACTTAGAATTGGTTTTGGCAAGTTTCAAAACATCCAGAGAGGGATCTTTGCCAGTATTAGGACAATTTTTCTCAGGATTGGATGACAAAGTTATTCATCTTAGAGTTCCTAATTTAGTTGTTAAAAGGGCATCATTTAGGTTGAAAACTATATTGTCAGAAAGGTTCTAGGTTCTAGATTAAACATAGATGTCATTAGTATATGGGCTTAAGAAAATAGAAACTGAATGGCCAATTTGAGATCTTTGCTTTGCTTGATGACTTCTTGATCTCATTTTTGAATCATGACTATGTAAAAACCCTCTTGGATGGTCCATGGTTTTTGGAATTAATGTGTTCTTTCGCGAGAAAATAAAAAATGAGTTTTGAACTTGAGGTGTGTTAATATGGCCCTTATTTGAGTTAGGCTTTGAGGATTACCTCTAGAGCATTGAGAGGATGAAGTTATGAATGATATTACTAAATATATCAAACAACTCTTAGCTTTTAATGTGTTACCAAACCCAAAAACTAGTTGTCATATGCTAGATTTTGCATGAATTTTAAACATAGCTATGGATCTTCTAACTTCAATCAACTTGTCCTCAAAATATGATGTATGGGTGCAATATATTGAGTATGAGGACTTGATTGTTTTCCAAAAATGCTACAAATCTTACCACTACCACAATTTCCTTAGACCAAGAAAAGGCTTAAGTAGATAGCCAAGTATTGGAAGATAGAATAGTTGAGTTTATCATTCAAAGTAGCTAATAATTTTGTCCTATCAAAGTTTGATGCCCTTCTTAGAGAGGATTACCCCATAACAGCTAAGGTTGACTTTGGAAAAGTTGAGAAAATCAATCATTTTGTTCTTGGTTTTGAGACACAAAGTTAGGTTTCTTCATATTTGAGGGTTCTAAAGGAGGTTAGAAATAAGAGGAAAGAAAGTAGTCCTACTTAGATGGTTCTACCTTCTTTCTACTTACCTTCATCAAACAAAGAAAAAATAAAATGGAGGAATCATGCCCTAAGCTGATAAGCAAAAAAAGAATATCATATCCCTTACTATTTGTTCCATTTTGAAGAGCATAAGCTATCCTAAACAATTAAAGGAGGAAATATATCTTAACAATTCTATGGACCTAGAAGTTGGAGTTCATGCCTCTTTAGAGCTCTATAACTTCAAGCCACCTATCTAACTCTTTGTTACATGGTTTCTTTTGATTTATTTTGGGTTCTAAGTTTATGCTTGTTCGCTATTTGACTCAACTGTGTGCTATTATGATTTGTGTTGATTTGGTGTTGTTAGTTTTAAGTTTGTAGCTATTGGTTTACAATCTTAGTATTATTGGTTCATGGTATAATTTCTTTATTATTTTTTGGACTTTATTGAGCTATATTTAAATAGACTTTATAATAAGGTTTTGGACCCTTTTGAAAACCTTCCTTTATCCTTAATAAAAAACATTATAAAACTTACAATATTTAAAGAATATAATTAACATGAAGAAAAATATTTTCAAATTTGAAAATATTCCAAAGATAATAATAAATTCATAACAACATATTATCAAATAAAGAAGTTTGACAATATATAATCAAGTAGAAGCATCAAATTTCTATGATCCATAAAATTATTCAAATATTTATGAGGTTTAACTTTTTAGAGAAAAATATACACAATTTTAACTAGAAGCATCAAAACAATATTAGTTTAAATAAATAAATAAATATAATCATGAAGATAAATTCAAATTGCATAAAATCGTTATAGATGGTATATTAGTTTTTGTTCATTTGATTTTTTTCTTTGTTAATGAAAGGAAATTAAATCACTAAGGATGACTTATAAATTCATTATGAGTTCAAGTAGTCATCTTTGAAATGTTAGTTATGTTTACATTGTCTCATTTGCTATAGGCTAAATTACTAGCTTGCTATTATTTATAGCATGTCTTATTAGTCATTTCCTTACATTGATGACATATTGTCATGATTTCACTCGTGGTTTATGATTGTATGCATAAGACACAAGCTAACACAATTCAAAGAGAATACACTATTAGGCTAAAATTGATTCTTCAAACTCAATTCTTAATCTTGTTTATTTAGATGTTTGTAAGGGATTTTAAATTTGAAATAATATTTTTAAGATTTATTTAGTTTTAATATAAAATTTTATTGTTATTGTAAGGGTAAAAAATGTATATTTATTTTGTGTAGGTGTATTGAGTACTTGGTCTTAACAAATTATTTTGATTAATTTGGTATTTCTATTAATATTGCATTGAAATTGTCCATCAAAAACAGAACTTATTATCTATTTAGACAACTCGTAGATCCCAAATTTACAATTCCTCATTCAAATTGAAAACTACATGCACATATCTAACTCAACTTAATTCTCCAACTACAAGATTGTCTCAAGTTTTCAGAAACTAATTTTAATGTTGCACCCAAACAAACTTTTTTCAACTAGTCATTATTCATTGTTTCTCATACTAAAGATTTCAAAGTTATACTAACGACAAGTATAAAGAACACCACCTATTAGGTCATTTCATAAGAAAAATCAATCATTAAACAAATACTTAAAATTTGTCTATTATTAAGACAACACGATAACTTTTATCTATTACAAGGGATCAACTCTTCCATTAGATCATTCCAGCATTCATTGCATTGCATATTGTTGAATCAAATTTCTAAAGCTTTAGCATTATTGTAGCCATTGTAGCCATATCATCTATAATGTTATTTCGTATCTTTGAACTTTGGCAAATATCATTATATTTCTTTCAACTCAACTTGCACAATTTTTTTTCTTCTAAGATGTTTTCTCAAGTATGAGATCACTATTTTGCATTGCATGGTTGATAAAGTTTTTATAACTGCATATTTTCACGTGTTTTTTTTTATTCTTGATTTTGCCATAGATTTCAGAATACTTTATTTCTAATTTTAAGTTTGAGAGTTTTTCATCTAAAAGAATATATCTTTAGTCATTTAAAGAATATAACTTTATAGTCATTTATCAAAAGACTTCTTCCAACCACTTACTGGTCATGAACGCATTAGACTCAATCATGTAAAGCTCATCTTGTTCTATTTTTTTTCCATTGTATCATTATATTGAAAGTTGTATATTTCTTGCTGCCGTGTCTCCCTCGACTCGTAGTTCTCAAATTTAGGTCATCTTTCAATGGTTCTAAATAAAATTTAGACATAATAAGGTATCTAGACTGTTAAATGAAGTATGTATCACTTTTTTTCTATTAGATTATTTAAGGTTGGGCAATCTTTGAAGGCAGTCTTCACCCGAATGATCTGTTAGTAAAACAACTATAAATCAAATGTCCAATTGAAAATTAAGAATCACAGCAAATGGTTAGATCTCTTCCAGAAACTGTATACGCCATAAATCAAAACATATAAAATTCAAAGACCTAAAACCATCCAAAATGTTAAAGGGCAACCTTATGTTTAGGGGCATTAGTCTAAGACTGCCAAGCTGCGTAAAGTCAACAAAGCCTACCAACACATACTGAGCTTCTAACAAAAGATTTAAAAACGTATATTAAAACACTTAAATCTTTGCTTGCCCCTTGCAAGGTGGTGACAATCAGTAAATGACACGTACAGGGTATTTCTTATACACAAATTAGAGAAACTAACATTTCAAATTTAGGTAGCTCATTTCACTTAATATAACTTGGATAAACTCAGTCAATGTCACCAGATGCTCACAATGATGAAAATGTATTACTGGTAGAATTCTATGAAGAAAAAAAGTAACTGCATTTGTTCAGTAGGAAAAAGTTGCAAGAATTATCAAGAAAATCCTAGAGAATGAACAGAAAATGCTTGAAACGTAGGAAAATTTATTTACAGGATGTGATTATATGTTTTCATGTGGCCCACGAGAACCAAGGAATGCATTCTCCAGTCCATCCACTAGTAGTTACGTGCTTATCTAGAAGAAGCATGTACTTAACAAAATGTAATAAACACTAGAGAAATAAACACAATTTGTCTTCTGTAAGCACATCTTGTAATTAATCTAGTTACGCCCTAGCCTATGCAAGTGTTGCTCATGTTTTGCTGCAGCTGCCTTGTCTGCAGCTTCACGCTTTAGTGCTCTCTTTGCTTGCCTACCTGTCAAGTCTTTTGAAATTTCTTTTCCCTTTTTTGGCCTTGTCGACGAGCTACCCATGTCATCTTCATTACCATGAACTTGAGAAACTCCTACAGGCCTGGCTTCTTTTCGACCTGCCCGAACATAGCCATTATCACCCCAGCGTCGATTACCCAACCGCAAACTTGATCTATAATAGTGTTCATCATAAATATCATCTTCATATTTCTAATCATCGTTGTCTTCAACCACCTCCTAAAATTCAATTGGAACAGGCTTGAACCAAGCAGCTCTCAACAGCAGGCACACTAAAATATGGAACATAACAGGAATAAAAAAAGTCTTCAGTGTATGAATCACAAAGCATGATAAACAAGAAAAAGAAAAGCATAAAATGGACCAAATAATACCTGCCATCCAATGCCTTGTAGACAAAGAGGAAAGAAAAAGGATGCTTGCATTGAGGACACCAACAGTCGGCTTTATAAGAAGCCCATCTAAGGATACATGTTACACTGTAAAAAGAAGCAACCAGAAACATAAAAAGTTGGCATATCCAAAGTAAGTAAATTTATTTTTCAGTGACAACCCATTTTCACGGTTTCTGCAATATAAAAAAATCTTCTATACAAAGCAAAAACAAGTAATACTATGAGCACAAATGTAATATTTTGAATGAACAAACAAAATAAAGCAGGATATTTATGGAAATATCTGGGTACAAATAAAATATTAAAAGGGAAAGGATGGTTACCAAAAAATTCAACCACAGACATGATTTTACACAAATAAAGTTTTAAACCTTTCTCTCCACATGTTACTTATGATGTGATAGATATGTTAGTGAATGACATTGCAGCATAAACACACTTTGAAATAAAAAAGAATGGGGATTGATATTTGGGTAAAGTGTGTAATGTCTACATAATTGAGTAATTCTCAACAAGAAAATTTTAAGCCATACCATCACAAGATCCAAAATAACATCTTTAATCATGTGAACTATTGATGCACATTGAAGGATAATATACTTACCATAAACCAATAGTTGTACCAACTTCAAAAACTAAAAAAAAAAAAAAAAACATAATGCTCTTATTAGTTGATAGTTCCAGATCAATCAATTGAATCTTAATTATAAAATAATCCAATTCAATAAGACAAGTATTTTCAAGTGATTAAGAATAAGCAAGAAGTTATAAACAATTTTATCCTGATCAGGTAAATTTTATACACTTTAATTCTATTCAATAAATTGTTAAGCTCAAATTTAAGATATTTTTTCCTCAAGAAAATTTAGTAATCTAATTCCATAAGACTATTTTCAAACTATCGTAAACAAACAAGATGTTTCCAACATTTTGTTGTACTATTCAACTAGATTAAATGTACAAACCTAAATCCCAATTGATAAATTCAGAAGTTAAGACATTCCATTTTTTGACTCGGGAATGGAAAATACTTGGTTTCAACCCAAGTTGCAGAAAACAGAAGACACCCTACCTTATAGTAGCCTAGAAACATTTGTACTCAAATTTTTTTTTGCAATGGTAACATTTTGGATTCTTCAAAAATGTTTCCAGGACACACCTGGCATCTGCAAGGAAACTCACACCCCTGAGTGACTAGATATTTTTTTTAAGAAAACTTAAGTTGACTAACCTAATCTAGTTCTACCCCTTTACAACCCATGCAAAGACAAAACCAATTATATAGCATGACAATGTATCTTTTGGTCAATCCAATTTCCTTATTCAACATGAATATTTTAGGGAGTACAAATTGCAAAAAAAGATAAGATCAATCAATGATTCAATGTTGACCTGAATATAAAGAGCACCTAAAAATGTAGCCTACCATTTGAGGACTAAGCCTTACAAACCAATGATCAAAATTATGTAGTATCCTCAATGAATTTTGATCCCATAACTTGTTTATTTATACAAATCTAATTGAAACAAAAGTTGACTCACAACAAACAAAATACTCTTGAAGAACAAGTATAGGGAAAAAATAGGGAACAATTGTAATGAAGAAACGAGACCAAAAATGAAGGCATTGAAGGTCATAAAGAAGGCTTAGACTCCAAGAAAAATAGTATTAAAAATATTTCTTGATAATAAATTAGTAAACCAAATGATAAGTAGTTTTCAATTAATTAGGAAAAAATGGGTAAAAATCAGATATAATCGTCCAAAAATCAGAATTAAAAAAATAAAAATAAAATTTTGATTTTAAAATCAAATCACAAGTTCCAAAAAAATCATTATATTTCCAGACTAATTTCCTGATAGAATAACCAAATAATTGCCAAAAAACTAATCAAAATCAGGTTGACCAATTAAATAAAAAAAGCATGATTTTTTAAAATATAAAATTGGCGAGGGCACAAGTGGAAATTAAGTGGCATTAACCACCTATATTTTAACAATGCTAGGAAGTGTAGGAGTTCCTTTTGGAAGCCATTTTTATGCTAACTTGTCATCCTGTAGGTTCCTTTTAGAGGCCCCCAAAACTCCAAAACTAGATGAAGATGTGCACTACATGTACTACAATGCAAAAAAGAGAGTAAAATAAGGATCCCAATATCAAACAAGAATGGCAACGGGTAAAGTCAATTGAAAGGCCAATTTATAAAGTCTATGGCAAGCTATAGTGGGAGAACAACCATAAATATAATTTGTGTTAAACAAATTGCACGTACAACAAGATATTTTATGGGAGTTATTTTGAGTGATGTAGCATCTTTTTTCCATCAATAAAGGAATTAAATGTGAAAATACTTGACCTTTTATTAAAAAAGAAAGCAAAAGGCTTGAAGATAATATCAATAAAATCCAATTTTGAAGCAAAAATAGCAGGTCCTATTACTATTCTTAAAATTATTTTATCAAAAAATTTATAGGCCAAAAAGAAAACTATGGGGTAAGGGGTATTTCTTAGTTTATAGGCAATTTTATTATTTCTTTAGAATCACCTCATTATAACCTCATTCAATTAACTATACATGTGCCCACTTTTCTATCACTTCATTCAATTATTTCAAGAACGAAGGGAGGAGTATACACCAAAATTAGGTCTAATAGTATCAACATCTAAATAAGGAGAAGGTATTAGGCCTCTCTTAGAGGACATGCCATAAGAACAACATATTTAGGATATTCTTAGAGACAATATATTGGACAACAAGGATAAGGTTGGCTAAGCTAGTGGTTATAAGTAGGTCAACAAGTAGTCAATTAATCCAAACAAGGTAATATGGATTGCAATAAAGTAAAATATAATAAAGAATAAAGTAATAAGCATCCAATGAAAACCATAGCTACAAAAATTTAAAAAGTGAGGTAAAGATAAAAAAACCTGGTTCACCACAGTAGGGGACTCGTAAGACTTAATGTGCATTTCTAGTGGATTATTCTTCAGTCTTCAAGGCCTATGTTGCAGCTTAGCTTTTGATGAATAATCCTTACCCTAGAACCTTCCAAAATAACCTAAGGAAAGGTATGTGTTGCAAGGTGTGTGCCCTTGGTATCCTTGTGCAGTGCAATGCAACACTCGGGTTCATGACATGGCTTAACCACCTCTTGTGGATTCATTAACTCTGGTGGTTGTATCGAGCATTAACAAGTCAATATTTTGGTGCAACAACAATCATCTTTGCAACAATTGGTATTAGAGCCTAGGTCACAGGTTTGAACCCCTCACTTGCGCAGGTGGGATTATTGCAAGGTGTGCACCCTTGGTTTCCTTGTGCTATTTAGTGCAATTCTCAAGTTCATGACATGGCTTAACTGCCTCCCATGGATTCATTAACTTTGGTTGTTATATCATTCATTAACAAGTTGATCTTTTGGTGCAATGACAACTGTCTTTGCAATAGTATGTTATTGCAAGTTTGAGCTGAGCAAATTTTCTAAATTTTCTTATGCACATGACAATAGGGAATTCTATTTATTTGGTTGTGACACCTACAACTAACAAATTTCCATAGTGACTTAAAATTTTTCTAAGTAGTCTAAGGGATTATATATAAAATCAACATTTATGAATAAGAATAAGAATATAATTGGACTTCTAAATTCCTTCCTTGCCTCCTCCGTGTGAATGCACAGCTAGGGCATTGCATGCAAAAGGTTTTGGGCTCTGCTCCACAATAAAGCTCTTCCCTTGTCACAATACAAAAGGTCAATTTCTTTGGCATCTTTATCCCTCCACTTTTGTCCTCTGCCCATGCCTCTTCAACTTCATGTGGCAGCTCTATGCGAAAAGCACAAAGAAAATAACAAAGGTTCATTCAAGCCAACAAATGGAAATATTCTTTCTGCTTGTGCCAATGATGCTAGGGATTGTGTTAATATGTATACCAGCAAACTCGTCTTGGATCAACTTAAGGATGAGTACCACAAAATGGAATTGGAATCCTCTATGGCCCAACATGAGGCCCACCCTAGTGTTAATCTTGGAGACAATATTTTGGATGAAGAAGCCACACACAAAGAACACACTTCAATTTTCCACTTTAATAATTTTTGGCTAAAGGCTAAAGAAGCTTGACAAGTGGGTTTTGAAAACCTAGCAACCTCTTCTTGAAGATGAAAATTCATTGGTTCTAGTGCAAAGGACTTCTTGGTGACTTTTTGTTCCATTGCAAATAGGTATAGGTTGTTTCAAATGAGACCTTTGTCTTGGGGAAAAACTTTCCTTTGTCTAAAACCTTGGTGTAGATTGTGTTATGCTAAAGTGTTAGGATTTGGTGTTGTACACCATTGCATAAATTGATTTATTATAATATTGTAATTAAATAATTATTTAGTTGTGGTGCATCTAGAATGTGTTTTTAGCCACACTAAGTAATTATTTGGGGAAACTTGTAAGTTGTAAATTGTAATATTGGATTAATTATTTTATGTGTGGGAGACATAGGATAATGATTTAATATTTGGGGAAAGTATTTCAAAATTTCCAAACTTAGTACCCAATATTAAATGAGGTACCAATGGTTTTGTGGCACATCATTTTATCTTACCACTTGGTTGTATTTGTGTGAGCTTGAGTCTATATAAACAAGCACATGATTAGTGGTTAAGGTTGGCTAGGTGAGTGGGTTGTCATTGTATTGAGTTCTCTTGTAAGTGCATATGTGAAACAGAGCTTGGAATATGTGGATTCATATTTGTACACATGGAGGATGCATTGGAAAGGCTTGATGTTTCAAGAGTATTCATTATTACTCTATAAGTGCAACTATTGTTTATTTGTTGAATAATAGATGGAGTATGGATGCTTTTAGAGGTTGAGCTTTTTCCTCTTTAGGGTTTTTCCAAGGTATATCTTGTGTTATCTTGTGGCTTTTCTATTTAATCTAGTCACTATGGTTATTATTTAAGCTTGTATGCTCATTTTTCTCTCACGGGGTTATGTAGGAAATGGATTAAATGAACTAGGTATTGATGCATTATTTCCTAACAAATGGTATCAGAGCTTTTATGGTTGTGGGAGGTGTGAGCTCCTAGGTTTTGTTATAACCCTTGTTTGAGTAGATCTAGTGCAAAATTGAATCCATGGCAATGCAATAAAGATATGAGGCACTATATGGTATGGAAACATTGCGGCAAGTGTTGTTTTGCAAATTTATTGGGTTTATTGCAAATTTGGGATTTGAGAAATTTAGGTCAAAAGGGTTTCTTGGATTGTGCTTTCATATAGGGAGATTTTATAGATGATCTCTTGAGACAAAATGAACCTCACCATTAGATCCAATATGGCTGAGAAAGGAAAATTGAAATAATTTTTTCCCTATTTTAGCCACTGTGAAAAATATAGAAAAATTCCCCTCCTTGTCCTAGTCGTACAACCGTACCATTATCTATAGAATTTTAAAATTATTTATATTAAATCTATTGACTTAAAATCCTACAATAAAAAAATTGAAAAATTTAAAAAAAAAAAAATAAATTAAAAATGGGGGGGGGGCGAGGTCTGCAAACCGTACCCCCTGTGTGATGCACACCAACCCCATAGTCGACAATATGTCATGTGACAACTAATGCCCTTGATGTCCTTCCTGGTGGTAGCTAGTTGGTTGATGATGGGGCCTTACCCCCCAACCTAGCCCCCAGTCCAATGGGGCTCCACCCTAGTCCTAAGGGGGGAAAAAAAAAATTTAAAGCTATTCATTTTAAAAATTACCATTGCAAAATTACCCTGTGGAGCACCTCCTGGGGTTCGAACCCACTGCCACAGAGCCACAAGCTAGATAGGTTAATAAGATATTTTTTTTCAAAGCACAAAATTTCACTGTCATATTTTTGATTTCCAATAGTCGACGAAAAGCTCTCTTAGAGCACTATGTAATGGTATAGTAGTTCCATGATTTTACCATTTTTATCAATTTTTGGAGCTTGGAAGTAAGAAGTCCTTTTATGCACCATTTTGGTCATAACTTTTGCATACGAAATTAAAATTTTGATTTTGAATAGATGTTGGAGAGCATGTATAGTGTACTACACAGTTGATCAAGTAGATTTTCAATTTGTGGAGCAAAGAGGTTGGTACTTGTTTGATCACTTGTAGGTACCTAAGATTCAAGGTGTGATTTCAAATGGTAATTGATTGCTATTATTGTTGTTCATTATTAACAAGGAGAGGAATACTCCTTAAATAGTAGTTTACAAGATGATGTCTCTAAAAGGAAATAATTGTGAATTAAAGCATTAAATAGAAAGTTACTAAAACCTAATTGAAGCAATCTATGTTAACTAAAAATGAACTATCAACTAACTAACAACTAAGATGACCATTAAATATTACAATAATACTTTAAATACCCTCCCTTAATGGTCATTCTACTAACTAAACTAAGTCTACCCATAATCTAATGGTCTTATGGCCATGAATGCATAAACTTCTGCTCAGTATGCTCTGCAACATGAGCCTTCTACTAAGACCCTTCATGGTTGGACTTTTGATCAACCAACCACTTCCTACAGTGCTTCTGTATATGACCAATCTTACCATAGTAGTGGCATGTGAAAGACTTCTTGGAACTATCCTTTGATTTTCCTTGTCCTTTCTACTGAGTGGAATTTCCTTTTCCATCTTTGGCAATAAACAATTTTTCAACACTAGGAGACTCACTATAGCTCCCAAACTGCTTCTTCCACCTATCCTACTGCAAGAGCTTGTTGCACAACTCATCAAACTTTAGGTCAACATTGGTGGAGGTAATGTTGAGAGTTTTGATGAAGTGCTCATAGGATTGTGGCAATATTTTCAACGTAATAACCACCATATCCTCCTCTTCCATCTTGCGACCATCTTGCAACCAATGGCCTCCAGTTGATCACGAATTTCTTTGATCTTCATAAGATGATCTTGCAAAGACACCTTGTCATCCATCATAATGGAAAAAAACATATTCTTCAAGAAGAAAGCCATGCCCTTGTTTAAGGTTTCATGAAGATCCTTCAAATGTTTCTAGATCTCCACAACAAACTTACCAGATGATATTTCAGGTAATATCTCATCGGTGACAGTACTTGAGAAGCATAACAACCTCTTGATTACCTCCATCATACTTGTCTTGATCCTTTCCCACAACTATGGGATGTGCTTTTGTACCTAGAACAAGTGAATCCAAACACCCGTACTTGAAGATGGTAAGCATCCTCTGCTTCCACGTGTTGTAGTTTTTACCATTGAACCTCGACAATGGCTATCCAACCTGCAAAAGCCATGGAGAAAGCCATGCACATGTAGCATTTGATGCCAATGAACCCATGCAATTTGACAGGGATAGAATCTGTATTTTTTGTATTTACATGCATATAATAATTATGTGCTTCCTCTTAAATTGAAATTAAAATTGTTTAATCTAATATTTATTTTTAAGTATATTATTTATAATTAAAATTGTGTAAGTGGTTATTATTAAGTGTATATATAAAATAAATATTTATATGTCTTGTTTTAATAAAATAAATTTTAAAAATAATTTTGATTAATTAAATTTTCATCATGGATAAATTGACAAGTCCATCTATAACCTCAAGTATTTAATCCTATTAAATATTAAATTTCTAACAAGAAATTGCATCTTATATCTTACAATATTTTTTTATAATACAATGAACACAACGCCACATAGTGTATAAGATAAATTATCTAGGCCATCAAACCCCACTAACATATAAATTATCTAGGCCATCAAACCCCACTAAAATCAATTCACTTGAAATTGTTCAATAAGAATAATGCAATACATATTTTAACCACAACAAACATAGAAAACATCTATTATAATCTAATAGTTAGTTCCCCACTAACATATAAACCAATGCACTTGAAATTATCCAATAAGAATAATGCAACACATATTTTAACCACAAAAAACATAGAAAACATCTATAGTTAGTTGTTTTATCCTTCTCTAAGTGTATTTTTATAAAAAAGATAGAATACTATGAAAAAAAGATGTGAAGAAATTTAGATTGAAATTTTAAAATTTTATATTTAATTATTAAAAATTATAAGAAATATTTAAAATAAATAAATAAAATAAAATTTAAATTGTGTTATTTAACTCTTAAGTGAAGGAGAATTTTAGATTGCAAATTTAAATTTTTTATGGCTAATTATTAGAAAATTATAAGAAATATTTGTTAGTCTATAAATAAAAGAGTATTTAGATTATGTTATTTAACTCTAAGTTTGTATAAGTTGGTTAATTAATTTAATTGAAAGAAAATTAGATACAATTCTTATGTAAAAAGGTTCAAAGAATATCAATAATTGTGAATAAAGTGTTTGATCATAAAATTTCGAGGAATTAAATATTCATCATATAGATAAATGGACAAGTGGATCTATAGCCACCAAGTATTTAATCTTATTAATTATTAAATTTCTACATGGGAGCTTGATACCTTACAATATATTTTAATAATAATATGAATACTAAATGACATAATATATAAGGAAGAAAATTCAAGCCATCCAACCACACTACTATAAAGTGAAACTAATGCACTTAAAATTATTTAATAAAAAATATTAATATTTATTTCAAAGGGGTCCATAAAAATAATAATAAACATTTATATCCATAAACATAAATCTAAATTTTAACCATAAAAGACAAGGAATTACAATATATTCCTATAGAAAAGATAGAGTACTAGGTAAAAGAAAGATATGAGGGAAAATTTTGGATTACAATTTTAAATTTTTAGGGTTAATTGCAACTTACAATATTTTTAATTGTTATATTATTTCAAAGGCAAGTAGTGATATTATTATTATTATCATTATTATCATAGCAATCAATTTAAACAAGGATTGAAAGTTAACAATTCAATTATATGATTGTATTTTTTTAGTTTTAAAGAAGGACTAGAAGTTAACAATTCAATTATATGATTGCATTTTTGTAGTTTGAATACTATTTTTAATATTATGATTGTGAAAATAAAAATAATAGTATTTTGATAATATCGGTAAAACAATATTTGAAGGGGTTCAAAATCTCTTTACATTAACATATGACCATCAACGACTTAACAAGATGATAACAAAATATTTGTAGTACATGAACCTACAACAATAACCAAAGGTTATAGATCCGTGATGAATAATTAATTCCTTAACTTTTTATTATCAAACACTCTACTCTATTCATAATTGAAAATATTCTTTGAACTCTAATTAATTTTATCTATATTTCTTTCCATTTATGTATTTACATAAAGATAATAATAAAAAATAAAATACATTAATTAATCAACTTACTAAAAATTATTTTTAAAATTTTATTTTATTAAAACAATACATATAAATTTTATAAAATATAAATATTTACATTTATATATACACTTAATAATAATCACTTAAACAATTTTAATTATTATAAGTAATATATTTAAAAATAAATATTAAATTAAATAGTTTTAATTTCAATTTAACATAGGTGCATAACAGCGGGCAACACATATATTATATGTGCATGTAAATACAAAAAATACGGATTTTGACACTGCCGGATTGCATAGGCCCATTGGCATCAATGCAACATGTGCATGTTTTCCTCCATGGCTTTTGTAGGCTGGATAGCCATTTCCTTAAACCTTTGGTTACCTTGCAACATGATGCTGGTCAAAGACGCCATCCCTCCCATTTTCCAAAAGCACAAAAAAATGAGGTAAAAATATGACTATAGAAAAAAATGATTTCTCAAACCCTAGGTGATTAGCTGGCATAGATCCCAAGGCAATCAACTGTCTTAAATCCTATGATTTAAAAAAAAATCATCAAATAGACAAAGCCTCTGAAACCCACGATTTTATCCAAAAAAAAAAAAAGGCACACAATTTTGTTGTCAACCTAGAAACCCTAGGTGGCAGAGGCATGAATTTTTTGAAAAATCCATCAAAACACAAACTTCGTCCAAAATCTATAGGCGGTAGGAATAGAATAATTTTTTTAAGGAAAAAATCTATCAAAAACCCTAGGAAAATAAGGGCACAATTTTTTAAAAAATTGTGAAAAAAGATGAGATGTAGAAGTTGTGATTTGAAGTAGACCCACAAATTTCTTCTACCAAACTCGTGATTTTCAAAAAAAATCATGTAAAAAACTGGTAGGTATTGGGAGAAATGAGGTCATGTAGGTAATACCTTGCATGCATAAAAGAATGCATGCCCACAAACTCGGTAAAATCACCCAAAAAAAGCCTTCAATTCGTGTCCAGAAATGTGCAAAAAAACACATGATTCTGCTAAAAAAAACCTTCGAATTACACTTAGAAAACCCTTCCAAAACCCACGTGAGGAACAATTATTTTCGTAATTTTTTCAAGTAAAAACCTTCCAAATTCACCCACGAATCTTAGGAATGGGTCACGATTTAAAACCCATGTGATTTTACAAAAAGAAATCTGTAATTTCTTCTAAAAAACCCCACAATTTTTAGGTAAAAGAAAAACCATGAACTTTTCCTTCAAAAAATCCACGATTTTTAGAGAGAAATAAACCCTCAAGTTTTTGCTGCAAACAAGACCTTCCAAATTGTCTGGAAAAATAGAGTCGAGACTTGTAGAAAAATACCTACGTTTTTTTATTCAAAAAATCAGTCAAAAAACTTTTAAATTATTTTTCAAAATTTTTGTAGGTATAAGCCATGAATTTTTATTGCAAAAAAATTTTCAAAAAAATGAGCCTATTCTCTAATACTATGAAATGGTAATTGATTGATATTATCGTTGTTCGTTGTTAACAAGGAGAGGAATACTCCTTAAATAATAGTTTACAAGATGATGTTTCTAAAAAGAAACAATCATGAACTAAAGCATTAAACAAAGAGTTACTAAACACTAACTGAAGCAAACTAAGTTAACTGAAAGTAAACTATCGACTAACTAACAACTAAGATGACCATTAAATATTGCAATAATACTTTAATATGGTTGTGTGAGCATCTAGACGAGTCAAAAGGCAAAACCTTGAGAGAGTACATGTTTTTATGTGATATTTATGATGATATAGATATTATCAATTTGGTGCTTCCTAATACAAGTTCGCAAGAATCTTTTAGAATTGGACTTTGATGGTGATAGGTACATAGATAATCTTTTTGTTTAACGACATGGGTTGACAGGTGTGGAGATTTGGAGTCTCGTGTTGGCGAGAGTTGAGCACAAGTACACCATTGGTGATGATTATAGTATCATGGTTATGTAGGTTCACTTATGCATTGGAACGACATGATCATGTATGTGGTTATTTGGTGGTGGGTCGGTTTGGTGTTAGAAGGTTGTTCTTATCTCCTAGATGCTAGTTTGGTTCCTTGACTATGGTTAGTCATTTGTGGAAATTTTTGGCAAATCAAATCTATGGTTGATTTCGTGTTTGAGTCTTGATGTCTATAGGATTATCTTCTTTGATATATCTCAGTTTGTAGGTTACTAATGTGATGATGAATTTCCATGTTTCAGTGTTTGTGATCTACAAGATAAAATTGTGTGGGCTAATCACCCATTTGGTTGTAGTGGGATGACTCAGATGTGGATTGTCTACATCCATGAGATTGATTCAATGTTTTTGTAGAATTTGTTAGTTGGCCTTGTATGTGGTAATTTGTACATTGGTATGTTGCTTTGGGATAAGAGGATGGATGATTAGAGTTCCAAGGTTATTAGCATTTGGAACTTGTAGCATGTGGTTTTATCATGATGTCATGATAGCTTGGTTACATTTCATTGGTTACACATTTCAGTGGGAGGTTTTGACAATTATGATTTGGTGGTGTAGGATTGTTTCCTAATGTTTCAATGGTAATTGTATCTTCTTGGCTTTGAGATCTTGGTCTACTTGTTCTCTAGAGCTATTGAGACTACAGTTGAGTGTGTGCGAACCATGGTGATCTTCATTTAGGAGATGGTTGTCATGATGCCATGTGTAGCTTGATATCACAATTCAATGGGAGTTGTTGGCAATGGTGTAGATTCATCATTGATGATGGATCTTCTCTAGTGTTTGTTGTTGTCTTAGAGGAGCTCTTAGATCCTATTGTTGCAAAAGAGTTCTTTCACTTTTGCAAGATCACTGTTAGGAGATGATTATCTTCATGTATTTGGAGATGTTGATCCTTGGTTTAGAGTATGTTTGGTATTATGTCACTTGATGTTCTCTCAATTATCTCGATTCTAGATTAGAGTTTTGGAGATGGTTAGATCATCATGTCATGTTTGGGTTCTTGATTTTGTGATTGTAAATTTGACATTGGTCTTGTTCATTCTCTTGGTATTTGAGTACATTGGTCATGTGCTTCAGAGCTTCATGATAGTGTAGTGTTGCATTTGGAGCTTAACATGGATCGATCAATTTCAAGTGCTCAAGGTTACTTGGAGACTTAGGTGAGGCTAGAGTTCTTGTGTGCTTATAAACATTTGCTTAAGATGGTACTCATTAGAGGTTTTCGCAAGAATACCCAAGAGCCTTCACATGGATATGGATGTGAGTTCATGATGGAACTATAAAGGAGATTATTATTGGAGTGAGTCATGATGACTTGGTTATCATTGAGGAGTATTACCATTCCTCACCCTTGGTCTACTTGGTGGTTTATCATCTGAGAGGCATTTTTTCATTCTTGCTTTCAAATGTGTTATGCTTTTTTCTTTATCTTTAATAGATATGGATCTTGAGCTATGAATAGTTGGTTATAGAGGATTCATTTTGAGGGATGTTTGGCATGGTTATCTCCTTGTGCATATGAGTTTATTTATGTTATCATCCATTGATGAGGATCCTAGGAGATGGTTATTAGGTTGATTTCCTAATTTGGGAATGGATATTTTGAATTTGGTTTCCTTGGTTAGAGAGGCTTACATCCATATTGAGATTACAATATGCATATATTGCATTTGATCTATGAGATTAAGTGGTTGGGTGTTGTTGAAGCTTTTCATTTGGGGTTGTAAGGAGATCATACTTGACATAGCTTAGCACTTTGAGGTGTTGGTAGGACATGTTATGGTTTATAGGTTTTCTCTCTTCATTCTATGGTTACTTTTAGAGGTTCATGCTCATATGTTTTAGGAGGATTGTGGTGACATGTTGTCAGAGAGTTTGTATTTGTTTGTGTTGCATGTGTGGATCATTGTGATTGTTCTTGGTACTATATCATTTTAATCATTTATCACACCTTGGCTTGAGTGTTGATTGGTAGACTTGATATGCCTTGAGGTATTTTCAGATTTTATATTACCCATGCAATGGGAATTCTTGGATGTGTATGCTCTCCATTGACATGTTTTATACAGGGAGCTTGATTGTCGTTTAAGGGTTGGATCTATTGTTGGCATGCATTTACTAATGTTGTTGATACATAGGAGGTATGGATGGTTGGATGTATTAGCATGTTTTGTGGATGCTATTTCTAATCATCTAGGGTTTTTACTTTTGATAGAAGCTTGGAGCCTTTGTTATCACTTGGATTTGATGCTTGTGTGTCATGCCCCCAAAATTTGAAATGCAAATAAATTAATAAATAAAATAAATGACAATATAAAAGATAAATATTAATAATTTAATATTATTATAATTATTATAATATAATAATATAAAATGTACATATATAACTAATATTAAAATAATAAGAAAAATTATAATAATTAATATAAAATATATATTATAAATAAAAAATGAATAAGCAACAATTATAATTAGCATATAAGTTAACAATGGAGTTTTACAAAGAAATGATTTAAAGTTATTTACAAGCCATCAACGATCATTGCTAATGAGTTGTATGAGAAGAAAATACCTTATAAAGTTAGTGATTCTTTGTGGAAGGAAACGATTAAATAAAGGAAGTTTAAAGGAAACAATTAGTATGAGAGGTAATTCATAAAAGTGGTGTCTCTTCTAAGGGATATCTCTTTTAAGAGATACATCTCTTCATGTAGAGATATAAGAATATAAAAGGACATAAGTTTTAGATGGAGAGGGGAGGAAAAAATACATCTACATTTAGTGAAATCTAGAAACTACATAAGAGGGAATACATATATTGGAATAAGTATCATTGACAAGAATATAATTAAGGAAGTAAAATTAAATATAATTATTGATAAATTATACATATATATTCATGCAAGAATTATTATTACGAAAAATCATATATATATTTGTATGAAATACATATATATATGTATTATATGAATATGCAATAGTGATGCTTGTAGCAATTATTGAGCCTTATAAGTTGTTATGTTTCTTTAATATGAATATGAATAATAGATTCTTATATGCTTGATTTACATTAACAATATCCTCTGAACATTAAGAGTAGATCGAACCTTAGGAGGATACATCATCAATCAAAGAGAAGTGACATAAAGAGAAGAGACATACATATTAGAAAGAGAAGACAATCAGATTCGTGTATCACAATAGGTTACTATTATCGGATATATGTACATACGAAGGATTATATTAGATATATCCTATATTCAAGTGTATTCTTTGCTAGCTACTATTTACATATGTGTGGATATGATTTATAAGATAATAAGGATAATTAATGTATTATTTCCTATGCTATAATTAGAAATGTATTTTGGCTATCTGCAATCCACTTGTGGGAAGGGCTTGGGGTGGAGTAGGTAAGCAAGGCTAGTAATTCGTCATCCTAGAGTGTTTGTAATGGATCCTAGGACTAGAGGGCACTTACCTAGAGAGCTAAGTAAACCACTTACAACCCCTACTCAATCCCATGAGTTGGAAAGTGTCTTTTGGGAGTCAAGGCTTGATGGGGAAAGTAGATACTAGTCACCAAGGGAGAGGGTTGTGGTATACACCCTCTTAGGCTAGTATATGGCTTTTGGCTAACCCATCATGTCCCTTCTCCCTCAATTCTAATATGTTTTCTTGTTGGTAATCTATGAATGTGATGCAATTATCTAACCCTAACAAGCATACATACATATTTGTGAGTGTTGTGTATGTGGTGAATGAAGGATTCAATCCAAGGTTACATCATTAAAGAGATTTATTTAATAAGGTGAAAATTATAACCCTAATTTGTTGCAACTTGTGATTTGGAGGAAAATTCTACAGAAAGTTAGGAAAGGGACATTATAGTGGTATCAGAGCATCTTTCCTACCATCTTGTGTATACTTGATTATGTGTATTCACGTGTATGCTTCACACTTCCTGTGTATACTTCATGTATAATGTGTATTCATGTAATGTCCCCATTTTAGCTTTACACTCTTCAGTGACTATTAGCCTATTTCTGGAAACCCATAGGCTAATTAGAAGTGCAAATTAGGGTTTCCTATTTTATAGGAGGTTTCAGATGAGCTTTTGAAGGCTTGCATGCAAGAGCTTGGAAGTGATTTTTGTGGAGATTTCTAGGTTTTTAGAGAGCTTCAAGATGTGGTAACATGCATGATATAAAAATGACATGCATTTTTATCTGGTACTTTGCATGCATGAAAGGTTTTTGGGTTTTTCTAGGTTTTCAGAGAACTCCAGTAAGGTATAACATGCATATGATTCTATCAACCTTTCCAAACACTTACTATTTTTAGTAAGTCATGATAACTGCTTAGTTGATGTTCAAATGAAGTTTGCAAACACTTAATATTTATAGAAATTTGCTATTTTTGGTAATTTCTATTGATGGCAGTGTCATCCTATCAACAACACAATCATTTTAGTCCATCATTCTATTTTTGGTAGTGAGGTAGTTCAATTTGGGTTGTTGGCTTCTTCTTTCCTCTTGGAGCTAAGTTTTAATAAATTAGTCATTTTTCAGTGATGTTTTTTGGAACCTGTGCCTAGGCAATCAACTTCAAGTTGTTTTAAAGGAGGGGCTTCTTAAGTGGACATCCAAGTTGAGGATATTAATTTTTTTTAAAGTGGTTTTAATTGCTACTTTATTTTGGATTCCCAAGATGAGGAATAAAGTGTTTAATTAATAATTCATTTCTTTCACAAAAGGTGGCATCACTTTTGGAAGATGAAATGGTTCAACTTCTTCTTGGAAGTTATAGATGTGTTTTGAATGCCAATGAAGATTCTATTTATTGATGCCTTTCTCCTTCATTCATATCTATAGAAAATTAAACATAATGTTATGTTGCCGAATTGATTTCAAAAGATGCTTTGAGGAACGCATACCTCCTAGCACCATTGCAATTCCAATCTTCGTGCTTGAGATTGTCGATGTGAAATCCTAGTTATGGGCCAAATTACGCTTGATCAATGAGGAATCAAAGCATAACGAATCCACCAATACTCAAATCTCAACAAGATCAATCAATCAAAATTGAAAGTATATTTTATCAAAAAACCTAACATGCTAAATTTATGAAAGCTTTAAAGAGAAAATCTACTCTAATCTATTGAAACTTTATCTTGTTGTGGAATTGGTGTCGCGTTGATGTGGAACGATGATCCTTTCCCAATCCCATGATAGTGAGCTTGTTTCAGTTGATTTTATGGAAGGGAATCGATGAAACCATGGTGTTTGGTGTATGAAAAACCTAAATTATGCACAAAATGAACATGATGCAAGCTAAGTTATCATTATTTTATGCTATAAATGATCTAATTATGCAATTGCTTAGCTAATCTAAGCTAAAAATGAGCTAAAAGATGAAAACTTTAATTTATTTACAATCTAGGATGGATGCATGAAATCTATTAATGAAAGCTCTAAGCTATTATGCAACTAAAACAAGTTGGAAATAAGCTAAATGTGTGCAAATTGAGAGTATGCATGTGAGAAAATTTAACAACATAAGTTTTCAATAAAAGATGGATCCATTTATCTCCAAATAGTGATCTATTTATAAGAGAGAAAATGAGGAATGGATGGTTGAGATAAAAAAGCTTAATCAACGGTTCAAGATGAAGAGGATCAGAGACATGGATTATGGATTCTCATCAATGGATAAGAATGCAAGATGAAGATTAATCAAAGGCATACAATTGCCTCAAACAAACACACTTTTGACTTGCTCACATAGGTCAAAGGTAACTTGTTTAGAAGGTTAAAGGGTTAACTTGCTTTTGAAGCTAAGTTGATTGAAGGAGAGGGAATATTCCTTAGAATATTCCCTTAGGGTGAGGAAAAAATTTAATTTACAAATTAAAAAAAAAAAATTGTGCAAAAAGGATAAAGAATATTCCATGGGAATATTCTCTTTGATTGGAGGAATAATTAGTTTAATTGCTAATTAAACAAGGTGTTAGCGTGAATATTTTCTCTCTTAAGTTTACTTAGGTTAATTATAAATTTATGGGTATTTTGGTAGTTTTTCCCATACTAGGAAGTTTCTTACCTGTCCTCATATTTCATGCCTTTTTAAGGCACTTGTACATTATGTATTTTCATCGGGTAATTCAATACATTTTTAATTCTTCTTGATGAAATAGTTTCGCGGGTGTAATTTCTCTCAGCCGTGAAGGTTATTTGGTGTGCAGTGGAGGCTTGGGTGCTCCAACATGGTATCAGAGCTTTTCCATCCTACCACCCCTTTCATTTGAGAGTTTTCATCAAGTTTTTTGAGAGGCACTATCTCTTTGCGGTGAAGTGGTTGCAAATCTCAAATTTGTGGGAGACATTTTTCTGAGGCAATTCTCATTTATCTATTACCTTTTTCTTCATTGTGAGGTAGTGATTTACAGTTGAGACTTGTGTTCTATTTGAAGATCAATTCAAAGGAATTTTTTTATCAAAGGGAGGAATTGTTGTTTGTTGTGTGGGGCTATCATGTCTGGCGTGATTCATCTTTGTGAAGTTTTTTGCTGGTTGGTCTCAATTTGTAGAGAAAATTTGATTCATCCCTATTAGTTGTTGTGAGGGAGGCTGATTGGAGAAGAGGGAGGAATGTGAAGGAGTCTAGCATGACCCTGACTAAAAGCACACAATCTGCAAGAAAGAGACGTGTTTTTTTTTCTATGAATTGTGCACATTTCTTTTCTCCAAACTTGCGCTTGGGAGCCCTGCTAGATTTATGCAATTTGAAGCCCGATTTTGAGTCTCTGGCAAGCCACGAATTGCATTTGTGTTGGCTGTTGGAGTGATTTCTATTGAAGAATATTGGCAGAAGCATTGGAATTTTTTGTATATTGCTGAGTGAAAATCCTATTTAGGGTTTGTTGGTGGTGTAATTATTTTTACTTTTTTCACCTGGGTGCTCCAACACAAGGTTTAATTTATGCAATTAGGGGATTCGAGGAATGAAGAGATATTTATTAAATTAGATGATTTAATAAATAGGGGAGGGGTGAAATGATATTTCATTAAATGATTTATGGTTATTTAATTAAATAAGATGACTTAGGAGATTAAATTAAATATTTTGATGTATTTAATTTAATAAGATGAAGTGTTAGTGCAAAAAGAGATGAATTAACCCAATTTAATTAATCAGGCCAAATAGACGAAAGTGATGTAATTAATTAATTAGCTAGGCTAATTGAATTAATTAAGCGAAAAGAGGATAGATAAAGAGGAAATGATGTTAATAAACCTATTTCGAGTGTATGACATTGATTAGGACACTTTTTTAGTGTATACATTTTTCCCCTCTTTGACGTGAGGTACTTGTTGTTTCGGTTCAAAGAACAATGCTTTTTAGATTAAAAATGTTGCCCGAATCAAAAAATATTTTTAAATTTTTTTTTACATGCCCCAGTGGAAGGATAAAACTGACTCCCTACCCCCTTGAGAAATTGAGTGAAATTTTTGAATTTTGGGTTGATTTCTCGAGAAAGGTTCAAAAGTTTCCCTAAGGATCTAGGATGCAAGAATAATGCCAAAACACAAAAAATGATGCAAAATTAGGTCTAGATTGGAAAAACTAGTGAAAATGATAATAAACCCCATTAAAAAGGTTAAATTAGGGCAAAAAACCCTAATTTTATAGCTTAAATAGGTTAAGAGGGGTCATTTTCAATTCATTTGTGCATTCACACTTAAGAAAGTTTTGTGATTTGAGCTCTGACCCTTCGAAAAAATGGCGTACCATGAGCTTCCTTGACACATCTTTGATTGAGTTCATGAGTTCTAGCAGCTTCTAGGCGTAAGACCACTGGTATGTGATTCAAAACTTGATTTGAAATTTGAAATTTTGATGCATTTATTAGGCATTAGAATTTAGAATTTGGGGGCATCGCTATATAGAAATTCCCAAATGATATATAGTGACACTTTATTTTATTTTATTTTAGGGTTTCAAATTTTAAATGGAAACACAGTTGTATTTAGTGACGTACTTCCCAATTTGAAAGTTAGGGTTAGGTCATGCCAAATTCTAAATCATGACAACATCTTGTATGGCGACACATTTGTCAATTTGAATTTAAAAATGCATCAGGCATCACTGTTTGATTTTTTAATATAGCAACGCATTTGTAAACAGTGACACATTTGTGATTTTCAAGCTAGAAATTCCAAATAACTTCAAATTTTTGATGATTTCCTGATGTTGTGGGCTTCAAGAGTGTAAGAGAGCTTCCCACCATTAATGTCGAGAGAGTATAGGCTGACAGTACTTGAGAGATTGGGTAATTTTTTTGAGTTGCGCCAAGAGCACTTGGGAGAGATCAAATTGTGGTACATTGTGTATGCACCAGTAATCAGGACACATTTGGCTATGATGATCGTGTTGTGCGAGAGATAGAATAGCGAGACCTCGTCCATCCACCTTCTGATAGGAGAGGTGATAGTGACTTTGGAGGATGTGTGGCGGATATTGTGATTGCCTATCCACAATAATCACGTGATCTATGATCCTGATGCCAGATTGGATGCCTGCTTTGAGGTGATGGAGATGGACCAAATTGCCTTGGTCACATCACAAATTGACTTAGAGACATGCAAAGGTCATGTGCTAACATTCAGATTGATTGTTGTGGCCATAATTTTGGGTTTGGTGGCTCTAGACAGACGCGATCAATTTTTTAGTCCAGGTTGGGACTTGGCTTAGTAGAGGATGTTGTATCGAAGGACTTTTTTTTTCTAGGGGCCCATGATGTTGGCCTCCATGTACCATGATTTACATGATTTTGTGTATTATGATGGGAGAGATATTGGTGGATGGGTGACATTCCTTCATATTTGGGAATGGGAGCACATTGCAGTGCTTTGACCAATTATGTAGATGAAAGATGTGGAGCCAGATGATCCTGTCATATGGAGATACCAAGGTGCCATTAATCTTCGACACATAGGATAGATTGGAATCCCGTACTAGTGACAAGTGATGGATAATATGATCATGTTCCAGTGGCGGCCATGGCTTCAGATGTCAGCCTAGTTTGATGATGTTCAATAGCTTTACTTTGCCCAGAAGATCTATTACATGTAGGGTCGGTAGCATACTATGATTGAGAGGTACCTTCCTGACAGAGTGGCCAGATAGTTTAGCAATGTCCAAGATAGGCCCGACGATGCTTATAAGGTTGTTTTTGCTAGAGCGTCCAGTCAGGTTCCTACATGGGGACCTATGATTCTTGTAGTAGAGGCTATTGAGATATTTCGTTAGTTGGTTTCCCAACCTTGGGCATACAATCAGGGTTATCCCATTACTCAGACTACTCTGGCTTATGATGCATGGTTCATCCCACCATGATGACTTATAGATCCTACAAGTGCTCCTCCTAGAGGGAGGCCATGAGGCAGATGGGTTAGGGGCAAAGGATAGGGAGCCTAGGATGGACAGGTTCTAGGGGCTCCTCCAATAGGAAAACAACCTCCACAAAAGCCTCAAGTGGTATAGTAGCAGCTAGTGCCACTACTACCACCACCTCTGGATGCTAGAGATGCGCAAATACAATAATTGTAGTAGCAAGTTCAAGCGTTGACGGGTGAGTGGAACTAGGCCCACCACTAGATTTTGGTTGTGATTGCTGAGCGAGACTAGGCTCGATAGTAGGTGGTTGTTGTGACATTTGAGAGAGAAGTGACACTTCAAAGAGTTCAAGCTATCACTAAGGAGAGAGACCAGGAGGTGGCTCGATGTTATCAGATTGAAAGCCTTATGACATCCACCCATGGTCAGATAGTTTCAGCCAGATTGTATAGAGAGGTTGTTATAGAGGTTGTGTATTATAGGTAGCATTACCACAAGGATGTTCTGGTGGCATTGAGACAATCTGTTTTTTCACAGCAGAGTGATAAACGCCCCCAAGCAGAGGATCAGCCTAAGCGATAGGCTAGAGAGGGTAGTAGCCACCAGGGCTAGCCTTCAGATGTATAGACACTTTTTTATTTTTCCCCATTCTTTACATTATACATTCATGGGCTCCTTTTTGATAGCCTCGTGGATATTGTATTTATGATCGATGTACATACATTGATCCAGATTTTGTACCATGATTTTTTTTTTGATATATATATATATATATATGATACAGATACAGATGATTTATGTTATGATTTGTTGACTTTATTTCATGTATGGATGATGTATGGATGCATTTTATTTTATGCCTATGTGATATACGATGATTATGCTATGGAAGCAATGCTATATTCTTTTTCATTATCTTTTCATGATATGATATGGATGAATGATTATGATATGCATATGTTATGGATGTAAATGATATGGATGCATTTGTTTTTGTATATTTTCTATGTATGTTTATGATGATGATGCATATGTATGTATGGATGCAAATTCTAATGGTATGCAACGATTTAAGATGCTTAGATAAAAAATCTATATTATTCCTTACAACTAAAATGATGATGCAAAATGCATGATGTGATATGCAAATGATTATGATATGGGTGATTATGCTAATGGATGCTATGATTATGAGATGCATGTATATTGATGGTTTGTGGATGCAGGATGGATGCATTGATGATGTTTTTGTGTATCATGATACCAGGTTACCACGAAGAGAAGATAGAAGAATAAAGAATGAATAATCGTTGATGATGATGATTGCTTCAAAAGATCCAACAAGTCCTTGATCCATCAAGACTTTATTAGAGATGGTGATGAGACAATGCAAAAGAATGAAGGATGAAATGTAGGATGGGTGATCACACTTTGAGATTGGGATTTTTCATCGTTCCTTATTATTTGATATAACACAGACACAATGCATCAAGGTATTGATAACTAGGATGACATTGTATCTAGTGTAATGGAATTTGACTCGATAAGAAGATAGGATAGTTCTTGTTCATACATTGACATATGGAAACGTCATTGGAATGTAAGTTAGAAGCTTAGAACATATTGGACTAAAGCATAGGCAATAGTCAATAACATACTCCAAACAACCTTCCTACACACAACTAAGCAACTATGCACCAAGATTATTTTACAAGAGTATCCACAAGTACAACAAAACAAAAGATAATGATTGATGCTCCATTCCTTTCTCTGTAAATCATTTTAAATATTCATCATCGAGAGGTTCTCAGAATGGGTCATTAAGATAAATCATAAGAAAAGATCAAAGATAAATAGTCAGTGTTATCTATAGCTCTTGCCTAGTTTAAGTTTAACTTAGGTGATATCTGATACCGATGTCCATCGCAGGAAGGATACATCCTAGGACATGTTGATCAGAGGGTTGTTTGATGTCAAGACGATGATGCTAAGATGGTCTATTGCTATAAATTTCACTGACGTATTTACCTATGATTTAGACTTTAGATTTAGACTTTTAATTTTGCACTTTATGACTTACTATGTTTGTTTTCTTTTTGTTTTTCCAAAGGGTGAAGGTGACGATCATTTTATTATGGGTGAAAGTGAGATGGGATGGATGGAATTTTGAATTTTTTCTGGAATATTTGAATGTTTTTGGTATTTTGAAATGTTTTAAGGCTGTTTTTGGTCTTTTCGAAAGTTTATATGGATGTTTAGGATTTTTAGATTTTTTGAGGCTGTTTAGAGTTTTTTGAATATTTGAGGTTTTTTAAGTCTTTTGACCGTTTTCTATTGTTTTTGGATTTTCAATTTTCAAATGTTTTTGGGATTTTCAAGATGTTTTGGATGCTTTGGAATTTTGAGAATTATTTGGATGTTTTCAGATTTTCTAAGTTTTCCAAATGTTTAGGGGTTTTCTGAATTTCTGAGTTTTGACCATGAACCTAACCTAAAGACCTATCCTAGGGGCCTCAGGGGCTGATCAAATATTAGCCTTTCCTATGTTATACATGCAAAGACCACATAGTTTGATTGACTCGACCGATTTACAAGACCAAGATATGAACAGGCGAAGACAACAACTAATTACAATGGACTGCTAAAGGATTTCCCTAGGGTGTCTCAGGGGCACATCAATGATGGCCTTGCCTACATTCAAGCTTAGAGACAACGTAGTTCGACAAGAGAGGACATTGTTTTTTGGATTTTTGGTGTTTGACCTTTTTAGGGATTTTGATGTTTTCTGAATGTTTTTGGATTTTTCCTTTACAATTTTCTGAATGTTTTTGGATTTTCGCTATATAGGATTTTGCAAATGTTTTTTGGATTTTCTAGATAAGATTTTATGAATGTTTTTGGTGTTTTCTGATAAGATGTCCCATGACCTCAAGATATACAAGAACCTGATTGTGACTCATAACAAAATTCCCCCAATGTGATATGTTAGCCTACTTTGATAAAGGCAGGACAAACTAACCTTGATAATATGCCAAGTAGTGCTAAAGAGTTTATGATACCTTATGGTGACAAGCCATGACAAGGACGCAGATGGGAGATGAATGGCGATGCAAAGAATGATAGGTCAAAAGATCCAAAGAATAGATGGAGATGCTTTATTTACACAAGGCACCTATTTTCCAGGTTTTCACCAAGGTACTTGCCCAAAGTGCCACCGAAATGGTTTTCACTAGAGGACGATTTTTTTAATTTTTTCAATCCTTTTTCTCATTTTTTGATTTTTTTTTGTATTTTATGATTTACACCCTTCATGTCTAGGCATAAAACTTTTTGAGATGCAATTTGTTGATTAGATCCTGCAAGGGTTCACCTTTGGGGGTTGACAGTTGGTATGCTCCTGATCCATAGTTTGTTGTGATGACAAAGGGACCCAACCAGTTAGGCTCAAACCTTCCTTTGTTGTCTTGATCTGGAAGGCTCTTCTAATTTTTCTTTAAGACGAGATCACCTACCTAGAACGATCGACATTTGATTCTCTTGTTATAACTTTGTTTTAGTCAATTTTGATACACTTGCAAGTGATTGAGGGAATCAAGACAACATTCATCCAAGAATTCTAGCTCATTTAGTTGAGACACTCTATACTCTTCTTCAGTTATCAAATTCTTTAGTGACACTTGCAATGATGGGAGCTCAACCTCAATAGGAAAGATGGCTTATGATCCATAGACTAGGGAGAAAGGAGTTGCACCTATAGGTGTGCGGATACTAGTTCAATAAGCCCAAAGAGCGAGATTTAGTTGTAGGTGCCAGTTACGACTAGCTTCATTTACTGTTTTCTTTAGGATTTTTAGGATAGTTTTGTTTGTTGCTTTTGCTTGACCATTGCCTTGGGGATAGTATGGTGTAGAGAATCAGTGTTAGATATTAAATCTTTGGCACAACTCTTTCACATCCTGATTCTTGAATGGTCTTCCATTGTCTGAGATGAGGGTTTGTGGTACACCATAACAAAAAATTAGGTAATTTGGGATAAACTTGGCTATTTGATTCCCTATTGTGTAGGTCATAGGAATGGCTTCAACCCACTTAGTAAAGTACTCAGTGGTGGTTATGATGAAATTATGGCCATTGGATGAGATTGGAGTGATTTTTCCTATAAGGTCAAGTCCCCAACTCGAAAAAGGCCATGGTGTAATCATTGGTTGCAATTCTTGATCTGGAGCATGAATCAGATCCCCATATTGACACTAGATATATTTTTGCACATATTGATGAGCTTCTTTTTCCATGGTTGGCCAATAGTACCCTGTCCTCAACAGTTTCTTAGCTAATGTCATATCGCTAGAATGGGACCCACATATGCCATTGTGTACTTTTGTTAATGCAATTAAGGCTTCCTCTTTGTTAAGACATTGTAGCAATATCCCTTTGATGCTTCGACGGTAAAGGGTATCACCTAGGATCACAAATTGGGATTCCTTTTTGACAAAGGTCTTTTTAAGGTTCTGGGTGATGTTTGATGGAAGAGTTCCTCTGTTAAGATAAGTAAAAATATCATGGTACCAAGGGGATCCAGGACCAACAATGACGCACACGGATTCAAATTCAGGGATTTTGAAAGTTGGTACAAGAAGTTGTTCTACCAAGAATTCACATTGAAGAATGTTGTTCAACATTTCTAATAGTGATTTGATTGTTTCCATGGCGTTTGCTACTCTATTGTTCATGTGAGGAATCTGCTCAAAAGTTGTCTATAAAAGATCTTTAAAATTCTCTACCATCTTCTTGTAAGGAGTAAGCTTGTCATCTTTGGTTTGATAATCGTCATTGACTTGGTTGATAACCAGTTGTGAGTCTTCATAGACTTTCATCTCTTGTATCTACCACTGAACTGTTATCTTGAGACCTATGATCAAGGCTTCGTACTCAACAATGTTATTGGGGGGTGATGAAAATAACATGTTAAGGCTTCCTTATCTTAGGTTCTTCTTTTGTTCCCACATTGACCAATAACATTGTTGAGTATGAAGCCTTGATCATTCCCATGTACCAATAACATGTTAAGGCTTCCTTATCTTAGGTTCTTCTTTTGTTCCCACATTGACTGTTGTATCCTTTTTTTTATTACTTCTAACTTCCTTGAATGCATTACACTAAGGGGGAGATTGAGTCCCTCATCCTTGGGTGCCTCAGGGAGGTTTTAACCATCGGATGCATCCTTTGTTTTTACTATTTTGGGATCAAAGAGTGCCATCGGCTAGTTTTCACTCAAGGATCTGCAAGTTAATTGCATTTCATTTATTTTTCAACTAAAGGATTCAATCGTCTCCCCATAGTATGCCCTCGTATCGAGCTCTATTTCAAATCCTACTTTGTGATCTACCCATGATAAGTTGTCTTAGATTCCCATGAATTCTAAGATCACTTCATCATTTTTGAATAAATCTAGAACCGGTGGTCCTTGTTGGTCCATGTCAATGAGTTGTGGATATACAAGGCATATTTCAGTTGGTTGGTTGTTTGAGATAAATGATGTTATGGATATCATGAAGAGGGTGTTGTTCTCAAATAGGTCAACTACATCAAGAGGAAAGTCATCTAAGGTAGTATCACACGATGTAGGTGATCAAGAGGAAGCCTCAACTCGTTTAGCAGTAATACCTTTTCCAATAATTGTGACCTTGCTAGTAGTATAACCTAAGCCCAAATTTTTTAGTCATGTCTTAGGAACGATGGGTTCTAGTAAACCATTGTCATTCTTTCCAAGCTTCTCATTCTTCTTATATGCCATGGTCTGCATTAGTTGTAGACCTTTGTTGTCATCTTCCATGGGAAGAACATGAATAGGTCATTCATCTTGATAGAGGAGTTTAGAGATATCTTGCTCATGGACATCTTCTTGGTTCAAATCTCCCCATTTGGTGAAGGTAGTAGCTTCCATCTTGATTATTTCTGGTTCTTTGGTGCTAGATGTTGGTTTCCCATGAGTTTGAGGAGAAATAGGTAACTCTCCTAGAAGACAAAGGTGTCTTTCAATATTTTGTAGCTTCCACAACTATCATCTTGGATTACCGCTTTGACATCAGGTATACTTTTCACAATTGGCACTTGTGATGCTGAGGTAGAGGCTAAAGATGATGGGTCAATAAATGAGCTTGTTGATGTAGGTCTTTCATCATTTTTGGGTATGTGTGGTATCTTCTAAAACTTGGCCTCAAGGCTCTTGCAGTAATAGAAAGGTTCAAGATCTCCATGGATAGTGATTTCTCTTCCCTCAAAAGGAAAATTCACACACTGATGATAGGTTGAGGCTACAACTTTCAAACCATGGATCCAAGGTCGACCAAGTAGAATGTTATAGGGAAGATCAAGATCAAGTACTTGACATGTAGTTTTTGCAATAAGAGGCCAAACTTGGATTGGTAATGCAATGATTCCTTGTGATACCCATTCTTGGTCATCACATGCTTTGATAGTAGTACTCTTTGTCTTCCCAATAGTATCTTCTGAATAGCCTAGATGCTTGATCAACTGTAGGGTACAAATGTTCAGACTAGCACCTCCATCTACCAAGACTCTTTTGACCTTGTTTTTATGAATGAAAACCTCAAGGTGTAAAGCATGGTTATGATATGGTTGTGATAGTAAATCTTTCTCAGAGAAGGTGAGAAGATGGTTGGTGATATGCCCTACCATAGCTTGAAACTGATTAGTATCAATTTTCTCAGGAATAGATGACTCAGACAAGGCTTTTTCCAGTATTTCCCTATGTGCAAGAAATAATTTTAGGAGTTCAAGGATTGATATTTGAGTGAGGGCTTGTTTAAGATGATCTACAAGATTGCAATTTCTAGGATTAGATGTAGGCATAGTAGGCTGTGTCCTAGATTGAGCTGGGATAGCTCCTTGAACGGTTATTTTTCCACATTGTGGGGTGACTCCACATTCTATACTAGCTCCCTTGATGGTGACAACAATGATAACGCTATCATAGGAGGAAAATACATTGGAATAGGTATGTTGAAAATTGGTGTAATCTTAGCTTTGATAGTATTGTTAGCTTTGTAATGATCAGGCATAGGGGTCTTGTATATCTTGAGATCCTAGTTTCTAGCTAGCACTTCAACAAATATGGTATCATTCTCTATGAGATCTTGGATAATATTCTTGAGTTTCATGCAATTTGATATTTTATGTCCTTTGATTTTATGAAAGTCATAGAGATTGTGTTTGTTGTACCAAGATGGATTTTCTTGGGGTTCTTGGTAGTGTTCAAAGTTAGGAAGTGTTATCAAATTTGACTCTACCAGTTTCTTCATGATTGTCTTGATGGGTTCTGATAACTATGTGTGCTTGCCTTTAGGGTAGTTGTTCATGTTACTAGTTTGCCTTAGTTGAATGTTGGTGTTATTTATATGATTGTTCTGAGGTGGTACTATTTGGTGCACAATTGGTTGGATGTTAGCAACTTGATTGTTATTGGGTATAGGATCACTTAGTATGACCTTAGCATCTACTACACCGTCGTTTGTTACGTTTTTGTTCTTAGCCCATACATGCGGTTTCTCATTTGAACTAGTTGAAGGATGATTGTCTTTGTAAGCTTGAGTGTTTCCTTGTGAGATTAGGGCTCTTTCAATGTTAAGGAATCTTGGAACAAGCTCATAATAGGATGTGATATATTGCATTTTCAAGTGGAATGATAGATTCGGATCAAGGTTGGCTATGATGATTCCCACTTGTTGTTCGTTAGGAAGAGGCCACTTGGTTTTTCTAGCTCTTTGTATCCATCATTGTAAGAAATTTGTGAAGGTTTCCCCTGAATTTTGTTTGAGAGTATACAACTCTTCTAGAATAACATCCATGTCAAGATTGAAGAAGTGATCGATGAATTTGTTAGTGATTTCTTGAAAAGTTTTGATACTAGGAGGAAAATGAGAGAACCAATCCATAGCAATACATGTTAAACTCCGAGGGAAGAGGTGCATTAGATATGAATCATTGTAAGACACTTCCATGCACATGACATTGAATTCTTTGATATGGTCTACATGACTTCCTCTCCCTCTGTATTTGTCAAATTTGGGGATTTCAAAACCAGAAGGGAATGGTACCATTGCTATGTTTCAATAAAATGGGTAAGGACACAAGTTCTATGTATAAAGTTTCTTTGTTTTTCCCATGCAAAGGTCTTGCATTTCTTGTGAGAGTAATTTCAACTGTGATGTGGGATTGTCTTGTGGATTGGGTGGAGGAACATATGATGGGATGAGAGATGAGTTATATGGAGTGTATGAAGGTGTGAGATTTCGTGAAAGTGATGAATATGTTCCCAACGCGTTTGGATTGATGATGTTCGTATGAGGAAAATAGGATCCTTTTTTTTGTTGTTAGGTGTACTATTGAGCTAGTAAGGCTCGTGGTTGAGCTTGTTGTTTTTTTTGCACCACTAGGGCTTGTGCTAATAAGGCTACTTGTTGTGCTTGTTGTTGTTATGTGGCTTGTTGTGCTGCTAAAGATTCTTGTTGAGCTTGTTGGGAAATGGTTGCTTGCTGTTGAGCTAAGGCTACTTGTTGAGCTTGATGTTGTTGTTGTGCTAAGGCTGCTTGTTGAGCTGATAAGGTTACTTGTTGTGCTTGTTGTTGTTGTTGTTGTGCTAATGCTACTTTCTAGGCTTGATGTTGTTATTGTGCTAGGGCTGCTTGTTGTGCTTTTTGTTGTTGTATGGCTTGTTGGTGAGGTTTTTGTGCTTCCTATAGAGCTAGGGCATGTGCTTGCAATGTGAGATTGGGTGGTTATTGAGATATCTACAAAGGATTAGGGACATTGATTTTTTGAGTGATTAGTGGATTGGTAGTAAATGGTGGAGGATTCCCTTGGTTCAAAATTCCTTGTAAGATAGTGGATTGAGAGGGAGGAATATATGTTTGAGGCTCTAATTGATTTGATACAGAAAAGTGAGCTATTGGAAAGGATGATGTCATTAAATTTTGTAATGGAAATGAAATAGAAGGACCTTGAGTCCATTGATTGAAAATATTCCCTTGTCCTATGTTTGGAGGATTTCCTTGTGTAAAAGATGTAAACAAAGGATTCATGATCAAGGTACTTGTGGGATTGATAAAACTTGTAACCAAGGGATTTCTTTGATATGGATTGATAGGAGATGATGTGGTAATGGTAGATGGAATGGATGAACCCACCAGAGGGTCGGATAAAGATGTCCCTAGTTGTGTTGAGGGTTGATTTTATGATATGGTATGCCCTTGTGTGTTTCTTTGAGATTTTTGGTCTATACCGCTCTGCATGATGGTAGGTACACTTGTGGTACTCATGGGTGTGGATGAAGAAGGGTTTCCCTAAAATTTCGAAGTGGTGGTAGAATAGTGAAGTTCAAGTGGAGTGTGTAACTATTTAAGATCTTTGAGAATGGGAGGAGCACCAAAGTTAGGTGTCCAAATGGAGGTGGGAGGTGAAGGATTAGTTTCAAGAGTACGCAGAAGTGTATTACTTTCGAATGGTAAGGTGTGAACAAAATATTTAGCAAGGTTGGCTGCACAACTAGGTATGTAAGTTTGACTTATCCCTTATGATGGAGTTGTGAAATCTTGTGTGAAACTATGTGCTACAAACATTGGGGAGATAGGAGCTACACTTTCAAAAAGTTGATGTTCTAAAAGTTCTTCCGTAGTGAGCTCAAATGGGTTGTTGGTGATGTATTTGATTTTGTATGGTTCTAAAGGAGATGATGGTTGTTGTGATGGTGTAACATGACTTCTAGGATCAAACTCTAAAGGATTTGGATAACTTGAGGTAAATGTAACTTTTTCTTTTTCCATGATTCTCTTGTGTTGTGATATCGTCTTTACCATAAATTTGGTGTTAGGTATGGGAGAGTTGTGTTGTTTTTTGTAATGTTTGAACTCTCTAGTTGACTCAAACCTAGGTAAAAGGGACACTATAAATCTTTTGGAAGCAATGATGACAATGTGGGATAAAAATATGGGTGATTTGGAAAGTGATCTTTGCAAGAATTTTGGGACAACCCTTTGGACTTAAGTTTGATGTTGTGATGTTGGGATAAAGGCTGCTAATGAACTTAGAAATCTTTAGGGTAGAATTGTGACCTTGAAGATAAAATAGTTCAAATGTGATAACTATCTCAACTAAGTGCATGGAAAAAGGATACATTTCACATACAAAGTAGCTAAGGTAGCAAGTCGTTTTGATGTTTTAAGTCCCAAAGTGTTGGTGTATTTTAAATTTTGCAAAGATAGATGAGGTGAAGGATGAAATATGATGGAGGGGTGAATCAAATGTTGGAACCAATGTTGACCTAAAGTAAACCTATTGTTTTGACAAAACCACAGTAGTGAGAATGATGCTATACCTCCAAAATGTTCAAATCCTAAAGACTTAATGATTTTAGAAAACCTGTTGATCTTCAAAAATTTGAATGTTTTGACTCATGAAGAACGTGTATAGGTCAAGATTTCTCCTCAAAGTGCATTCATAAAAGTTTATCAACAGTTTGTTTCTATTTAGATAGAGTTCCTCAATGTGGTTGTTGATTGCTTTTGCACTACAATGTCTAATTTTATGGTGATGACCGGTTGACTTTCATTTGGGGATCTTTACTTTGTGTGAGATCATTTGGTAAAGTGAGATTTTGTTTTGATAAGATCAAGACAGTGAAGATGAAGCTAGACCCCTAAAGTGTTCAAGTTCTAGAAAATGAGAGGAATGAGGAGAATGTTCAAACCTGTTCTAGCTCTTTTAGCTCGAGCATAAAAGTTTCTCAACAAAGTGTAACGGTTGCGGTAAAAGATTGAAGCCCACTTTTGACCATACTCTGTTTTATGATTCCTATGTCTGAAATTGTGGGTTGGAGAGTTTCTTTCAGAGTTTGACTTTTTGGTGAATCATTTAAAGGAGTTGAGTATAATGAAAGAGACCAAGATTTTGACTCCAAAAGAATGCAAACAATTCCAGACTATACCTTGAAGTGTGTCTATAAAAGTTTGCTACCAACTTGCTTCTATTTTTGTGAACTGCTCGAAGGTGTTTCTTAAGAGCTTTTGGATTGAGATGCCTAAGTATAAAATGAGGACCTATAGACTTTGGCCTAGGAATCTTGATTTTTCATGAGATCATGTGGGGACAATTTAAGTTTATGGAAGAAAGGGAGATATTTATTGCCACACAGGTGGTGGTAATAGGGGCCTTCCAGCCTAAATATTAGTGTGTTCCTCTTCTTTGTCTAAAATGTTTGTTGTGTTTCTCCATTGTGAGTTTGTTTCCTTGTATTCAAAAGTGAAGGTTCTCAAATTGCTAATGAGATCTATTTGTTCACTGTTTATGAGATCAAAGTTTCGCTGGATTAAAGCACCTAGAAGATTAGGTTGTTCAACAAGAGAAATCGGTCTCCAAATAGTCATGTGGGGGTTCATTTGTCAATTTATCTTTGCTTAAATGAATTGATTTTACCATAAACACTTTTCTTTTGATTATGTTTTCAAACTATATGTTTTCAAACTAGATGTTTATGTCAAAAGCATCATAACTTTCACAATGTCCATTTCGTGAAAATCATGAGATTAAAGCCACAATTTCCTATTTTGTCTTTGGTAAATATGGGTTTGAGATTAATGACAAGATATTTAGAAATCACTATGGATAAATCCTTAGGACAAGCAGTAATATCAACGCTAACTCAAGAAGTCCATATTTAAGCCAAAGTGTTTGAATTTTTAGATAGTGAATGTTTGTTTTTGGATCATTTTGAAATCAAGCAAAGTGTTAAATTGACTCACAAGCATTACAACCCTAGGATAGAAATGGCTATATTTGTTGTATTCCCACTTGGATTTCTCCAGTTGCGCTTATTCAGAGTGGATGATTAGAAACTTGACCACACTGGCTCCCCTCCATGAAACTCACTTCTATGAGTTAGCCAAGCTTCATGTTCTCATGAATCTCCCATGAAAAAAAATTCATCTCTACTAAGAACCACAAATATGTGGGACAACTTCGAAGTTCCAACCTCCCAACATCAACAAATATTAGGGATTTTTGGCTTCTACAGAAGGGTTTGTAATAAGGGAATTCGGTTCAAAGTACACTATGATAAAATCACTCAAGAGGTCTCCCACCCTTAGAACAAGGGATTTACACATCATAAAGATACTGGGGGAGAGCTATCATGCATCACACCTGTTGATTGCAAACTTTCCTTGTAACCACAAATTTATATAGTGGTTTGGAAGAGCCTAGCTTATGCTCATTACCGCTTGGGTCATTCCCTTGGGGTGAGTAATTTTTCCCACCAAGGTAGGCCCTCTAAAGGTGAACAATAGTGAGTAAGAACATCCTTAGTTTGATCATCTTTGTTCGCGTGCACAAAGAGAGAACACACACTATGCCTTTTCTCACACTAGCATGGTTGTTCAATTTTAAACCCAAATTGAAAGATAGGGGTAATTTTTAGATAACCAATGTCACTAAAATGCTTTTGATTCTCAAGATTTTCATGAGGCATGAGATAAGTGCATATTCATTCTCATGACACAAATTGCAAAGAAAATTACAAGACAATTAAATCACAAGTTCATTTTAAGCCTCAAAGCAATGATGAGTTCTTTTTTAAAGCACCAATTGAAAGATGAATTTTCCTTGTTCAATTTTAAGCCCAATTGAAAGATGTGATGTGAGGGTTCATTTTATCCAACTTTGAACGTTCATTTTAAACCCAATGGAAAACTAGTGCATTGCCTAAAACTGAAAGCAAAAAAGCATGCTAGTGTGAAATATAATTATAGAATGTTTTAGATAGAACACACACTAGTTATAATTATAACTAGTGTGAATTATAATTATAGAATGTTTTAGATAGAAGAGAAGGTCTTCAATTTTTCTCCATGCCTTAAAACCTGCAAAACTCTATTAGTCTAATAATGAAAACATAGTCAAACATCGATTAGTGATCAAATAATCAAAACAAATTAAGTCACATGTCAAAAAATAAATGTGAAGATTCTTACCCTAGTTGAGCATCGTTGCACATGATGGTGTCATGATTTGAAAGTTGGGCATCACTTTGGTGAATTTGAACGTCGCTCTACAAAAGAACAAACGATCATGATTGTGTTGTTGTTTTGATGGGCATCGATGTAAACAAGTGTGTCACTATTTGAACTTTAAAAGTGTCAATCTGGTGAAGGTGAGCGCCACCGTTTTCGATCCATGATAATTAAAATTTAAATATGCATCACCCAATTAAATATGCATCTTTGTATCAAACTACTTGGGCGTCGCTATATGATGACACTATTGAAATTGCATCGCTGATTATGTGCAACCTACAAAATAGAAAAACACAAGAATTTCGAGCTAAAATATGGTTAAACGATTGGTTTTCCCTCCTTCTAGCTCCAAAATGTTGATGTGAAATACTGGTTATGGGCTGAATTACACTTGATCCATGAGGAATCAAAGCATAATGGAGCCACCAATACTTGAATCTCAACAAGATCAATCAATCAAAATTGAAAGTAAACATTTTATCAAAAAACCTAACATGCTAAATTTATGAAAGCTTTAATGAGAACATCTACTCTAATCTATTGAAACTTTATCTTGTTGTAGAATTGGTGTTGTTTTGATGTGGACCAATGACCCTTTCCCAATCCTGTGATAGTGAGCTTGTTTTAGTCGATTCTATGGAAGAGAATCGATGAAACCATGGTGTTTGGTGTATGAAAAACCTGAATTATGCACAAAATGAACATGATGCAAGCTAAGTTACCATGATTTTATGCTATAAATGATCTAATTATGCAATTTCTAAGCTAATCTAAGCTAAAAATGAGCTAAAAGATGAAAACCCTAATTTATTTACAAACTAGGATGGATGCATGGAAGCCATTAATGAAAGCTCTAAGCTATTATGCAACTAAAATAATCTGAAAAATAAGCTATATGCACATGCAAATTGAGAGTATGGATGTGAGAAAATTTAACAACATAAGTTTTCAATAAAAGATGGATCCATTTGTCTCCAAATAGTGATCTATTTATAGGAGAGCAAATGAGGAATGGATGGTTGAGATCAAAAAGCTTAATCAATGGTTCAAGATGAAGAGGATGAGAGGAATGGATTATGGATTCTCATCAACAAATGAGAATGCAAGATGAAGATTAATAAAAGGCTCACAATTGCCTCAAACAAACAAACTTTTGACCTGCTCACACAGGTCAAAGGTAACTTGTTTAAAAGTTTAAAGGGTTAACTTTATTTTGAAGCTAAGTGAGTTGATTGGAGGAGAGGGAATATTCTAAAGAATATTCCCTTAGGGTGAGGAAAAAGGTTAGTTTGCAAATTAAAACAAATTTTTAATTGTGAAAAAGGATAAAGAATATTCCATGGGAATATTCTCTTTGATTAAAGGAATAATTAGTTTAATTGCTAATTAAACAAGGTTTAATTTATGCAATTACGGGATTAGAGGAATTAAGAGATATTTATTAAACTAGATGATTTAATAAATAGGGGAGGGGTGAAATGATATTTAGTTAAAAAAGATGACTTAGGAGAGTAAATTAAATATTTTTATGAATTTAATTTAATGAGATGAAGTGTTAGTGCGAAAAGAGATGAATTAACCCAATTTAATTAATCAGGCCAAATAGATGAAAGTGATGTAATTAACTAATTAGCTAGGCTAATTGAATTAATTAAAAAGAGGATAGATAAAGAGGAAATGATGTTAATAAACCTGTTTTGAGTGTATGACATTGATTAGGAAATTTTTCAGTGTCAACAGAGATATAGTACTTAGTTGGCCTATTGAAGACCGTGCTTCACTCAAGAGTGCAAATAGAGCTCAATTTTAGAATTATTACAAGCATATTGTTGATGTATAGTTTGTTTTTACTACTGTTGATTTGTATGGATGAAGCAAATTTTTTCTCGTAGCTTCACCACTGATTTTTGTTTGGTTAATCTAGGCACTGGATCATGCTATTTCACTGTGTAGGGTGCCTAGTTTCACAAAGTTTTAGATTTTATTGCCAAGGATCTAATTTTTAAGAGAATTTTGACCCTTCTTGGAGGTCGTACCATCTCTTGTTGGCTACATTGTGATGAGTACCAAAAAATGATGTAATTTTAAGGGTGTCTTCCTATTGCTACTTAGATGCCTTGATATCTTCTTTAGTTTGCATCAAATTTCATGTCAATCAGACTTCTATTGACCAAGTTGTGAGCATTTTAGTGAATCTCTATCTTGTTGGTCTAATTTTTTGTATTTACTGTTCCTGATCAAACTTGATTATTTTCTGTTATAATGCTAATTTGAGCCTAATTTCCATATCATTCACATGTTGCATCAGTTAGAGGTCATTCTCTAACTCATTGTAGCTTTCAAAAGTATATCTTTATGGTTTGTGTAGCTGAAACTTCATATTTGTAATGCTGATTAGTAGTATTAACAATTGTTATTTAAATTTTCACTTTTATATTTTGTATTTACTCCCACTAAAGAAGTGGTTGAGTCATTATTTTACTTTCAACACTTAATGTTTAGATTCCCCCTGATGAATAAGTGGAAGTATGGATTCATGGATAGCTTGTCACCTTGTTAATTGTTAATATCTTCACTACTAGTTCATAAGTGGTTGAGTTTGTAATTTCCTTTCATTCTATGGTTGACTTGCCACCTATGTTCAGTTATAATTAGATTCTATTTTTCTAATGATCCCTGACACTATATGCTCTCACTCACCCACATTGGGATCTTTGGTGATCAAAAGGTGAATGGTTACTATTCTTGTTGGTTTCAATTTGGAGCTAACGCTAATCAATGGTGAATTGTATTGATATTTTCCAAAAAAAACTAAGGGGAATATTTCAGTGGTATCAGATTATATTTTCCTACCATCCTATGAGTTTAGTGCTTCAATTTTCAGATGAGTGATAGGGAAGTTAGATACTACACTAGAGGATAGAACAAAATTCAGTTTCAACTTCTAGAAGTTCTTGAAGTTGAATACAATTTCCAAGGTTTTTTTAAGAAACCATGAGTAATCGGATTGAATCATGCCTTCTGATGAAGAAAAAGGTTTAGCATGGTCACTTTAAATTGTAGGAAATTAGGATATAGTTCTACTGCAGGAATATTTTGCATACAATAATTCAATTAATCAGAGAATGGGGAAAACATCATTTTAGATTGTAACTGGAGTAAGTCCAAGAGGAGTTATAGAGTTAAGAGACATTAGTATGGAGAACAAGAGGAGTGTTGAGGTAGAAGAATTTGTAGATTTCATGGAAACATTGCATAAATAGGTCCAAAAGCATTTGGAAGATATGATCAAGTGTAAGGAGAAGGTAGATGAATGACATATACATAAGGAATTCTGATGCAGGAGCATCCTAGGTTGTGAGAGAAATCTTGCATCAACCAAAATAATGCATTGTAATATTTATATTTTCCTAAGGTTTGATGGGTGATTTATTTAATATAGTAATTTGAAAGGTTAGAATAAAATTAATACTAAATTATTACCCTTTTATTATTTTATTGCAAATTCTGGGAGTGGAGATAATTTAGGAGGGAACTTTGAGAAATTGTCAATTTTAAAAATTTGCAAAAATAGAATTGGGTGTGAGATTTGGAGGGAGTTTTAAGTTTGAATGATGAATTTATAAATTTAATTAATTCATTCATGAAAATGTGGGCACCCAAGGTGAGTTGGCAAGAGTTACATTGGAAACTGCCTAAAATCTAGGAATTGACCCCCATTTTGGCAATTTTGGTGGGAGTGGATTTATGAAAGAATTTTCTATATTATGGAAAGTTTTTGGAATTTATTTTTGAAGGTTTATTCCCAAATTTTTTGTGGATTTTTTCTAGAGAAGCTTTGGGATACTTTTTTGAAGATTACAAGCAATTTGGACTTGGTTTTGGTGGCCATTCTTGGCTAGATTGTGTGGGTTGTTGTTGCAGGTGTGGATTTTATTGGAGAAGGTGGAAAGGATGTTTTTTTTGTAGGTATGAGGGTTTGAAGAATTAAATTTTAGGTTATGAAATTTTTTTGCAAGACAAGAACAAATGTAGGTTGAAGATTGCCAGTACAGGTTGTGGGTTGAGGTTGTATGTGAAGGGAAAGAGTTGTTTTTGTTGTAGTTTTTTAATTTTCTGTCATAGATCAGTTTGAGACTCATTTATATTGCTGAAAATCAGTCCATGAGACTGATTTATTTTTTTTAATCAGATTTCAAATGGTTTTGTATGCATTTCTAAAGTTTGGAAAAACTATGTTGAAGAAGTTGAATATAAAAGCTATGATCTTGTTGCAGATTTTTGCACATTAGTTTTTATTCTTGTTGAAGTGTTTTGATTTCAGATTTGAAGGGAGAGTATCTATCCTTCATCAAATTCATTTTTGGATATGAAGTGATGGTATATTTGAGGAAGGAAAGATTTCCAGTTGTCACATACAATAAGTTGAAGATGATGAAGTTTGATTTTGGAGATGCATATAAAGTAGAGTTACCAGAGACATTAGGTATATCACCTATTTTCAATATTGTAGAAATATCTGAGTTTCATAAAGGAGAATCAAGTGGCAGTAATGGTGAAGCTTATTTGAAGGAGCAATTACCACATCAAAAATTGGATGAAATTGAATAGATTTTGGATACTAGAACCGGAAAGAGCACTAGGAACAAGCAATACAAAGAATATCTTGTGAAGTGGAAAGGAAAACTAGTTGAGGATTCATCTTAGATATATCAAGCGAAGGTGGACTATTTTGGTTTTCCTCTCAGCCCTAGAAATTGAGGGACACACTTTTCTTCCAACCCTAGGTGTCTGATACAAGAGCATCCCTAGTTGTAAAGCAATCTTGCATCAACCAAAAATAGTTCTTTTCTTGCACTGCATTCAATAGCAATTTCTGTAGTTCATTCTAGATTTCACCGCATTATCATTTCTTAGCTCGTGTAATAGGATACAAAATATACACATGGACATCTATCACATATCCAAATTTCACATCATTTGCACTTGTCTATCAAAAGTTATCACTCTCAGAATTTCACTGTATTTTTTTGGAAGAGCATTAGGGATGACTTGGCTCAGTTTCTTAGTGCGGACCTATTCCAAATCATGCAGAACTAAATGGGACATCATTAAAGCATATTGGGTTCATTCAAACCTATCTTGGAGATTTACAAGTTACATCTTCTTACATGGAGTTATCTATTCATGTTTTTAAGGCCGACCTTCATGTTTGATCTTTCAACAAGGTATTAACCCTTGTGGCCGATGTAGACCTATATGGGAACTTGAGAAGCATATATATTAACATTGTAATTCATTGTAGAGGATATCAATTCATAAGTTAGTTTAGAGTTCATCATTAGGCATCAATTTTTTCAATAACCCATCTGGGGTGTGTAATAAGGCCTATTGGCTAATTGTATGTTTCTAAGCCCTTGAGGAAGGCCTAGGAGCCCTAGACATTTTCCCTTGAGAAATACATTACATGTAAGATTTCCAACTCAATGATATATGATACTTGTAGGTCTATTTCTGTGTGTGTTTTTACTATGTTGACTCATTGCTACATGGTCCAGACTGTTCCTTATGGAACTGTCCTACCATGACTACACCAATTTTTCATCCCTCCAATAACAAATTTCCACATTGAACCAAAATAAAAATGGCTAACCTTCACAATATGTCAAGAGAAACCCATTATCCTTGGAGATATTGAGACCACAAATGCCACAAGGTATATAAATTCCTAGATTTGAGAAATATGGTGGAAAAGGAGATCCTGGTAACCATGTCTCAACATACACATCCTTATGTAGTGACTTCATTTTTGAAGATAAGCTCTTGGCTAAACTTTTCCCTAAGTTTTTGAAAGATACAACTTTGGAATGGTTTTTCTCTTTACCAAATAATTCAATTTTATCATTCAATGAGCTTGTCTATGCCTTCCTTAACCATTTCCAAGTGCACATTGGTCCCAAGATGACCTTAGTTGATTTAATGAAGTGTAAACAAAAAGATGATGAAAAGATAATTGATTTTATAGCATGATACCAATTGCTTTACTCATAAAACAATGTTAATACTCTCAATGTTGATCTTCAAATAATGTTCATTGAAAATTTACAAAATAAAATCCAAGATAAGCTTTGGATGATAAAATTTCCATCCTTTACACATTTGTGCATGACTCTTCATGACTATCAGAATTTGTTTGGTCATTGTGAAGTAAAAAATCACTCTAACTACCTTGATAAATCCGATTTCATGCCCTATAACAACTTCCAACCATTAAATAAATAAAATAAGAGCTTTATACAAATCAACCCACCTCAAACAAGTCAACATGTTGAGTTTTAAATGGCTTCCATACAAACAACAACTCCATATCAATTCAAAGACCACAATAGAAAATTTACCCCGTTACCTGATACCCTCCAATCCATCATGTTGTTCTTGGGTAAGAACTTAATTACCTTACATCCAATTAGAGCAATTGTTCCTACTAATCCTTTACCTCTAAACCATAATACTAATGCATTTTTCCAATATCACTGACAAAATGGACATGATAAAAAAAATTGTAAGAATCTTAAAAAAATCATACAAGACCTCATTGATTCTAATAAAATCTAGATTTGTGGTGTTAATGATCAAGGAAATAAGTATATTGCCCCACCCAACCAAAATTTTCAAACATTTACCAATCCCATGCTAAATCATAACATCTCATTTGTGAAAGCTAGTGATACCAATAATAATGTGATGAATGTTGACATGACTGATGATAACATGAGTGATAATGAAGATGATTCTATAGATACTATGGTTAACCTCATTGACATTCAACCTTGTAAGGGCCAAACCAAATTTTCTTTTGAAATTTCTTTCTCACCAAATGACATAATCAAACATGCACCCGATGGTCCTCTTTACATTTCTGGAAGAATCAATGAAAATCATACTAATGGGATATTAATTTATCTTGTGTGTGTAGAGAATGTTATTATCGAGGAATTCTTATTTGTGCATGAAATTTATCAAGATTCTTATGACAAACTAAAATCATGGATCCAAACATAATGGTTTTTCTTGCCCTACGATAGGTTTGATCACTCTCCCATTAAAATTTGGACCGAAATAATTGAATGTCTCATTCTCCATCATCCCATCATTAGACCAATTCCATGTGAAGCTTGGTTATTGATGACTATGCTCCATGGATGTCTTCCCATTGGCAGTGCATAAATGCTTAAAATTTCCATTTGGAAATGACATCTTTATTGTGCATCATAGTGGATTTAATCATGTGTCTTCTCATGGTAATTTCTCATTAGATTTCTTTTGGCTCAAAACCATGGGACCTATTAAGCCTTGTGAGAACTTATTTTACAAATATTATCAAAAAATAAATGAAAAGTGCATAGAAGAATTATCTCTTAGCAACATGCCTCAACCCATGATTGAGTCTCTTATCATTGATGAATCCATGATTGAATCAAAATCCCTTCCAAGTAACCAAGACAAACCAACCATGATTCATCCACCTATTTCCTATAAAGACCAAGAGATAACCATATAAGTCCTATTGTTCCTCCCAAGGTCAAACAAGTTTATATAGTCAAAGAGATAGTGGTTGAAAAACCTTTCATGGTTCCTTCCATTCCTCCCTTGCGAGAAGAAAAGAAACCGATGGTTGATAAACCTGCTCCTACACCTTCACAACTTGAAAATCATGCAAGAAGAAATTGAAATGCTAAAGAGTGTAGGCTAGATGTCGTGTTATTTCTCATCAGTTAGAAGAAAAGAAAAGAATTAACAAACCAAGATCAAACTCTAACTCAATATTAAAAGTATGATGATTCTTCACCTTTTCCACAAAAAAAAACATGAAACCTCCATGGACATCATCATTAGGCCTCCTATTGTGATTAACTTGGATGATGATGATGAGAATACTAAGATTTATAAGGAAGTACATAATGAGTTGAATTTATTGTTTTCCTCTTCCATGTGCTTAGATGATAACAACCGTGATGACCCTCCTATAAAGAGTGAATCACCACATGTTGAACCTAGTGATTCTCCTAGTACAACACTTTTTTTTTTCCCTTTGGTTAGTTGTCTGCCTTCCGCCTATGATGAACAAGATTGGGATGCAGATGACCTGCTATAGGTTGACTCGCATGTGTCATACTAGTCTTTTCTTTGTGATTGCATGTATTTAATTAGTGTGTCTTCATATGTTTGTGAGACTAATTTGGATGAACCTTGTCACTTTGTTGGTGCAAGGATACAAAGAAAGTGAATATTTTGTGGAATTCTTCTATTTGTATCTCCATTATTCTATATGTCATAAAATTTTATTTTTCTTGTCTCGTGTTTTCCTTTTGGGGACGATGCAAGGCATTGGGACATTCAAGTCTCTTCCATGTTGACCCGAAAGCTTTTTTTTTCTCTTTATGTGTCATTCTACCTTTGTGTTCATTGTTCTATGAGTACTTGGGGAATGATGATGGTTCCGAGCTCTATTATATCATTGTAGAAAAGACATAATGTTGTCTGTGGATCCCTTATGTGTTTTCATTTTGGGGGCAACCCATTTTCATGATGTAGCTTTATCTTCTTTATCATTTGGAATTTATCATTTTCCTACTTTAATGTAATTTCTCACAACATGGTGTTTAGCAATTTCTTTAAAGTTGGGGCATACATGTCCCCTCTCATTTTTTTCATATTCCCTTCAAAGTGTGTTCTTCTTAAGTCATGTGAAATTTCTTCTTCTTGGTGACATTAGGTTTGATGTCCTACAAGAGTGTCACCTTTCTTAGCATATGACATTCCTCTTGGTGGTCATGTTATGGTATGCATTCCCTAAGATGTGAATCCTTTATTACTTGACTTATCCTCTCTTGGTGGTGATGTCAAGCACGATGTTCCCTAATGTGTGACCTTTCATGCATTACAAAAAACCCCTTTGACTATCCTATCCTATTGCTATTAAAATATTATCATGGCCTCCAACCATAACACAACTTGCTTTCCAGTTGTGCCTTTTTAGTTTTCATGAGTATCTAGAATAATGCAACTTGCTAGCCATGTGGAACTTTTCACCATTTTTGTAGTGCCTTATCAAAGTCATCAAAGGTATACCTTTTGGTATAGTTGACATATGGGATCTTGTAGACTTGGCATGATTTTCCCATCAACCACCCTTTTGTGGGGACATACCAACCTAGTGTGTGTTTTTCACTTTCTTGGGGCTCACCTAGTGGACACCAGATTTCACTTGTGAACACATTTTATGGATAACAACATAATTATGGCTAGTCCATCCTTCATTTTATTTCAAGTTTTGCATTAATTTTAACATTGTATAATTGTGCATCTTGTGTTGCTACTGAAGGCATGTGTCTCTTTGTGCCTTTTTTGGTTTTCCATGAATTCTTAGATCTTGGGGGCTTGATCACCCTCCTTGAACTTTGTCATATTATCTTTCCAACACTTGTACAATTATATCTCTCTTGGCTTATTTTTCTACTTTAGTGTGAGTTTGAGCCCAATTTCATACTCTCACTAAAGTGGGGGATAAATGAAGTGTAGAAAAATGTACACCTTTACATTTTCACACTAGGTTATCATCCCCTTAATTAATTGTACTCAATTAAGCCTTTAATTGGCCCAATTATGCATTCACAATCCTAAATAATTTTGTTTTTCAAAAGGGAAACCCACATTTAATCAATGCATACACTTAATTACACATCTTGGAAAATGTGTGTCCTAGGTTTAGGGCCTAGGACCCATTCGCCCTTGGGTGAATGGGCCCCAGGTTAAGTCTTTGGACCCAATTTTTAATATGTTTTTGGTGGTATTTTAATGATGTAAATTCAAATTGCGAAGGTCAACTTATGGTGTCTAATTGTTAGGTAATTAAGGAAAAACCTATAAATACAAGGTATTTTTATCAAATTCAAATCCTAATCAATCTAGAACTTCAAGAGATCAATTACAAGAGAAAATATTGTTGCCAAGAGAATTCAAGAGAAAATCTATCAGTCATTTACTGCAACATTCAATATCCTATCATGATGTCAAGATTTATGTGTGTTCATGCATGTTTTTGGAGCTAACATAGTGATGTAGGTTTCAAGTTTCAAGCAAGCATTCAAGCATCAAGATCTATCAATAAATCAAGTCATTTCATGCAAGATCCAATCCTTAAAGAGATGCGTTAGACTTCAATCCTCTAAGGGAATACATTAAAGGGTTTGGTGAGTTGTGACATAGAATTATTCACTCATCAAATCCTTCATTTTTTCATTATTTCATTATCAAGGTTTAATTATCAAACTAGGGTTTGACCAAGGAAAACCCTTATCCACCAAAAATAAGCATTTTTCTCCTCTCTTTGTATGTGAAAATTTACAAATGAAGGATTGAAAGTTGATCAAAAGTGCAATTTTGCAAAGTTTTTAAAGTTGTCATCAAATTTGTCAAGACATGGAAACTCACCTATAGGTTTTATTTCCAAATTTTCAATAGTAAAACTTGGTGGAATCAGAAACTTAGATTTGGGATCTGAGGACTAGAAAAATAATTTTTAGATCCTTGTATAGAGACCCATTCACCTCTGGCTGAATATGTCCTTCAGTAGAGCTTGGAACCCACTTTTGGAGCTAGGTAAACACCATCCTAACCTTCTCAATTTTTTTGGTTAATTTCTATTTCTAATAGTGTTATCATAATACTTCATATTCTAGGTGTTAGATCTCATAGGTTTGATTGTTAAAACACTTTTATCTTTCTCCCAAAATTGCCTTTCAATCATTTTTGTCATAAGGAAGCTGAGGTCCCATAGTGTCCAAAATCTAGGTTGTCTCGCCTTAAGAGTTGTAAGTCAATTCTAAGCATTTGTGGCACTATCCCTCTTCATAATGAAAATGGGAAAGGTGGATCTGTGATTAGGTGGAAACCCCCTTTTGCTTTAGCATACTACCCTTATCGCACATCTCATTTTAGGGACCCTCTCCACTTTCCCTATGTTTTAGGTTGCTTGAATTTTGAATATGTCCTACGATATTATCATAGGAATGACCTACTTTTTAAATTTCTCTTATCTTACTAGCATAATTTCCCTTACCATGATTGGGGATCAAATACTTGTATATCCCTAGATCATTATTCCCAAGGTTATTGGTCAATGTTTACTTCCACTTGGTTAATGAGATTTTAAATTATATTTTTAAGTTTCATGCAGTTAGATGTATTATGTCCCTTTGTTATATGGTATTCATAATAGTTATTTTCATTATACCATGATGGTTTGAATTGTGGTTGGTCATATTGTCGAAGCTTTGGAAGATTGATGAGGTTTGATTGAATCAATTTGCTTAAGACCGTTTTAATAGGTTCCCATAAGGGATTGTATTTATGTCGAGTTATATTATTAGGTCTTGTTGGTGGTCCTCTTAGGGGATTTGTATTTTGAACATGTTTTTATTTTTTGATTGGGGTTGTGTGTTTTGCATGAATTTTGTGTCTACCACATTGTTGTTTGTAACATTTTTGTTTTTGGCTCATATGTGTGGTTTGTCATTAGAGCTCAAAGGGTGATTCTTGTTGTCTTTGTAGATTTTGACTATCCCTTTAGAAATGAGAGCCCTTTTTATTGTGAGACCTTTTTCTATAATTTCTTCAAATGTATTGGCACATTGTATATGTAGGTGAGCCAATTTTTATGTTGAGATTTTGAACAAAGATGTCAACAAGTTTCTTTTCTAGTATGGGCCATTTACATTACTAGCTTTATATCTCCATCATTATAAAAAGGATGTGAATGTTTCTCCTTGGTTTTTTTTGGTGATGTAAAAATAGGTCATCGTAACCTCATGTTCTATATTATAGGAGAAGTGGGCTACAAATTTTTCCACAAGATCTTGGAATTTCTTGATAGTTGGGGGTAGGTGAGAGAACCATTTAATCACTCATCCACCTAAGCTCCATGGAAAGAGGCTCATTAGATATGTATCATCATATGACATCTTGAAAAATTCTACATAGAACTCCCTTATATGCTCACATGGGTCATTACATCCTTTGTACTAATTGAATTTGGGAATCTTGAAAATTTTATGGAAATTTGTCATATTTATATTCATGTCGAATGGATAGGAACATAGGTCTTCAAAAGAATATTTTTTCTTTGTGTGTCCCATTTGCATGCCATTGAAATTTTTATTTAAGTTATAGATGTGTGAAGCCAAGTCATTAGGAGAATTTTTTTATGTTCGGTTGAGTGGAATGTATGTGTTATGTTGGGGTATGGATGATGAGTTATATAATGGGTTTTGATTTGGTAGGATGTTAGGAGAGATTTAAGGAATGTTTTTTTGAGGGTTGGTTTGATATTGTTTTTGTGTTTAAGTGGTGTCATATAGATTGTATTGATACTATGGTAGGATTTTGTGTTGAGGAATTTGTTGTTGATGATGGTGGATTTTTTGTTGTGGGGTTTGAGGTATGTATTATTGAGGTATTTGTTGTTGTGGGGTTTGAGGTACACATTGTTGATGGATTCATTGTTGTGGAATTGAGGTATGTGTTATTGATTGATGGATTTATCATTGTGGTCGAGGTATGTATTGGTGATAGATTTGTTGTTGAGGGATATGTGTGTTGATGGACACATTAGGTGTTTGTGTTTATGAAATATATGAGGTATTATTGTTTCTTTCTATATCCAATTTAGGATCTTATTTTGTGTTGGTAAGTAAGGAATTATATGAGTTGGAAGGGTAATTTAAGTTTTTGGGGTTGTTAGTGCTCCTTGTCATATTCAATGTTTGTGTAATGTTTGAGACATTAGGGTGCACATGAGGTGGTGAAGTTGGTGTTGTGAATGGATTGTTTATATAGTTCATCATGTTGGTATTCAGAGGGTTTGGTACATCTAGGTTTGGTTGGTTTGACTTGAATGAGGATATGTGAAGAATGTTTGTGACTAGATTTTAATAAAGAGGATTCACAAATTGTTTAGAAAAGGGTAAATAATGTGTCAAATGGGGTTATACTATGTTGAATTTCGGTATTTTATATGGGATGTGGCATGGTATTTTTTCAATGATAGTATGTACTATAGGGAAACTATCATGTATAGGGACACTAGATTTTATAACATTTGTAAAATCTTGCTCCCTAATTGTGGCAACATTATAGTTCAGAGGTAGTTTGGAACCACCTTGTGTAAGTTTGAGAAAACACAAGTTATGGTTAGGGGATAGTAAATAATAAAGTGTTCTAGTCATAGAGGGATCTTGTTGTATCTCTAGAAGTTGTTCTTTAGTGAATTCTCAAAATCTCTTGAGTTTATTTGTGATGTCTTCAATAATGGTAGCTTGATTTTGTGATTGTTGTTGGGGGGTTTGACATTCTCAAGGATTGAATATGTTTCTAGGCATCCCAAATTTGTTTTTGGAAGTGCTCATGAGCACCGTGCCACTTGAACTACTTTGGTTGCATTCCATGATCCATTTGTATTGAGATCTTGTTATAGGAATAAATATTTTGATGACCTTATAAAATGTAAGGTGTAAGTTTGGATGATGTGTTGGGGGTTAATTTTTTTTGTTTTCAAAATGGACTTGGAAAAGGACACAGTACGTATATTTGGACCAAAATTTGGTGTTTATGTTATTTGGATGAAAGATATGAAAACTCTAGAAGAGAAATTTTGATTAGATCTTGTTTTGATGGATGTTGAGGATAATCTTTGCCCCCCCTAGAATAATGAGTCCACGAAAAGGTAGATGATAACGAGCTTATGAAATTAGGAGTAGAAAAATACTACTAAGCTAGCTTGCTCACAAACATTGATGCTAATTCAACAATTCACTTGAAAACAACTTTTTTTCTAGAAAAAGCTAAACTAGAGGATATGATAGGAGATCTAAAAAAGACTGTCTAATTTTGGTTGTTTTGGATGAGTTGTTTGTTGTTGTTGAGGAGGTTTTTATTTGGTCTAAAACTAAAAAGATGTGATTCTAGAAGTCCAAAATGAAGGTATGATATGAGATGTGTGGGAATATTTAATTTACTATTTTGGATGATATTTTATGATTACAAGTCTATTTAGCACAAGTCTCGGGTCCTATAATGATTGACTATTGAATTCCAGAATCTAGAATTTTAGGTATTTTGGAAAATTAAATTGAGAGTCAAGCATGTCGATGTATATTTCAAAAGTGTTGCTTTAATTTATCAAAAGTTCGGCACTACCCCTATCATAAGAAACTAATCATGGTAAAAGCATTAGGGTTTGTAGAAGCATCACTATGTAAGGAAAAAGTGGTGGTTTATGGATGAAGTGTCATTATGCAAAATTTAGGATTTTTAGGATTGACATAGAGCAATTTTTTGATAAAAAACACTGAGTTGCTTAGAAGCATTGATATGTAAATCAAAATCATCGATATGCTTTTGGAAAAAGTGTCAAGTTGCATTCAAAAGCGCTACATAATTGAAAAAGCATCATTGTGACACAAAAGAATCAATGTAACATAGAGTTAAGATTTTACAAGTTAAACTAAAATCTAACAAGAATAATGGGAAATAGATTAACAAAAAAATTAAGCAATTAAGGTTAGAAAATACTAAAAATCCACAAAAGAAAAATTAATTACACCAATTAACCAATGAAGTTGAATGCAATGCTTGATTGAATAAAATACAAATCAATAATATAACTCAAATTAAGATCCAATTGCTCAAAGAAAGCATGAAAACCTAGTACTCCATTATTGAATTATGAGAATTCGATGTGGATTTCTCAATTATGCATAACCCATGTTGAAAAAGCTTGTTGATGAATATCTTGACTCACAATGATAGATCAAATGCTCAAAAATGACGAATGCTCAAGCTCATGAAGATTGTGAATGAATTTGATGAAGAACTAAGACTTATTTTATAGAATTCATGGAGGTTTGATCAATGGTAGAGATTGGAAGAAAAAGACCAAGGGTGGAGATTGAATGAGAGATTTAGTTAACTAAAGTTGACCCTAATTTAAGGGAGATATTTTAAGATATTTTATGCAAGGAAGATATTTTGAAAAGACAATATTACATTTTGAAAATAGAATATGTCATGTGAAATTAGTAATTAAATAATTAAGCCAGTATTGGCATGGTGTGATGGTTTATAGGTGGCATTGTTGTTCTTGCCACCAAGGTTCAAACCCTGTTGGGGTGGTATTGTTGAATGGTTGTATCCGATTCATAGCTCCGGTCAAAAGTGTTTACCCCTTGAATAATAAAAAAAAAAGTAATTAAATAATTAAGAAATTATTTAATTGTGAGATGAGAGGAAATTAAGATTTTTAATTAAATAATTAAACAATAATTTAATCAGGTAGATTTGAAGAAAGTTAAGAATATAATTAAATGATTAAAATTATTTAATTAAGGTAGAAGGGAAAATTCTAAAATTAATTCAATAATGCAAAATTATTTAATTAAGGTGAATTAGAGGAAAATTGATGAAAATGTTGAATTAATCAAATAATATTAATTATTTAATTAATAGAGGAAACTAATGAATTTAATCAAATAATTAGAAATTATTTAACTAAAAATGATGAAATGAGGGGATAATGTGGAAAATAATTAAAACTTGTGAATTAGGAATGCGTGATGTGTTCAGACAATTTTAGATGTGTACACTTTTTAATGCCATGTTCTTACCAAACTACCCCAACAAAATTACAAGAAATATAAAATTACTTATAGTGTAGTGCACTCATGAGGTGAGACAAAAATAAAGAAGTATTTCTAAGTGAGCTTAAGTGTACTGTGAATAAGACCTAGTCAAGCTAGATATGTAAAACATTGTTTCACACTAATATCCCCCCTTAAATGATATTTAGGGAGAATTATAAACACTTAAAATTTTAAAGATGCATGAATGAGTCATAATAACAAGGATTGATGAGGTATCCATGTATAATAGAGTCTCTCACAAATAGATAAAAGGAGGAAAGATAATAGAAAACACTCCTCTAAAAAAGAGAATGAGAAGGATAAATAAACATCCTCAAAAATTATCCTTGAAATATAGGAACATGAAGAACTTTTGAAGCATGTAGAAGTTAAAAAATCTACTGAAGGAGAGTTGGTTTCTATTAGAATAAAAAAATACTCCATTGAATGTAGATCAAGATAAATGAGGCACAAAACACTACATAAGTTCCCTCAATTACACTAATCAACCATATATTCTTAGATAAAGGTAAAATAATTTATGAGGTTGGGAGTGTAGATGGAATTATGATTAGAGAGACAAAAAAATAATCCATGAGTCACCCCATCAACACTATTATATGTGCATATTATTCTCTACAAAAGTATTTGAGTCTTATGAATACTAAACAACTAAAAACTTTAGAAGGATTCCTCCACTACTACATTGAAACCAAGGAAAAATAAGAATAACCATGTGATGATACCCCCCATACTGCTGACAAGGGGGAGGTATTGGCAGATCTACTAAAATGCACCACAAAGGTGTGCAAAGGAATGAATAATAACTATTAGGCCTTATATGATTTACATGTAACTAAAAAAGGGTGTGTAATGAAAAAGACACACACACATGAAGCTAGAATGCTGAATTATTTATTTTCACGGAGGGATAGTCACTAGAAAAAATTGTGATGGAAAAAATTAAGGAAAGTATACAACCCCCCATGGCGCTTCAAAAACTAGTGTGAGTATAAAAATGCATAATATGATGTGAAAAATTCTCTCAAAGGAACACAAATTTAGTTTTTGTGCTTTATCTTATTGCATATAGAAACAAATGTATTGTTGTAGAGTTATTGTCCAAAAAATTGGACTATAGCATAAAATAATCAAATTCAAAGTGTCTCAATTTTTATAAAAGATGAAGTAATTCCTTAAATTATTGTTTATCATGGAGGAAGACTCAATTGATTTAAAAGAGGGAGTGGATTTTTTATCTTCAAGTGGAAGGTATTCTCATGAATTGAAGTTGATTTTTCCTTAATTTGTTGTGAATTAAAGGTATAGTTCATCTTATTTCAAGTCATTATGAACTACACTAAAAAAATAGGTACTAAACATATGTCTTACAACCTCCCATAATAGAATATTATTAAAAGTAAAGCCCCCAAAAAAACTACAAGGTGCTTTTAGTAAAAAATTACACAAATCTTGAATCAATATTTTATAGAACATAGTGATTTTACAAATTAAGGATTTCCAAACAAAAAATTTGATATTATAATCAAAATCCTTGTGTTTTTTTTATAATATTTATTTATTTTGTCTAATTTTAATATTGTGGGAAAAATATATGCCTTGTTAAAACATACAAAAAAATTAGATATTTAGACTGTAATTAGATTCATAAATAGAAAAAACATAGAAAAATTATATCATAATGGTGAAGTGTTAAGAAAGAGATTTTTTATGCTTATAAGAAGTCAAAAATTTGACTCCATATACCCAAGTTATGGTTAACAGAAAATATAAATTTAGGATTATTGCACAAGCCCTACTATCTCTATGATGGATCTAGGGAAAACCCACACATCTAGGCAGTGTGCTAATAGTGTAAATGGAGAGTGGTCAATATACAATGGAGGTGGCCCTAGTGGTCATAAATGGGTGGATCCTCAATGATGGAAAAGAAAGGCAATACTCCTAATCATGATTAGTAGAGGAGGATTATGTTTAATCCCCTGACCTGGGCTAGGTGTGTTCAAGGGCTGAGTACCCCATTACCACCCCCTAAACTTCTATGTTTCAACCTAAAAGCATTGTCCCTACATAATTTTATAACTAATGTCAACATTTCATAGGGACTATACCCTACATCAATATATATTTACCTCCCCTTTGTATGATGACACAAAAGTGTCCTAACACATAATTTGAGACAACCTAAGAATAGTCTAGCAATAAAACGGTTGTATCCATATATACTATGTTAATTTTTGTACAATCACCATTCAAGCCACTCCTAAAAATATGAAAAAAAATATCTCCAAAACTTATAGTGCCATATATGAAAATATACTTTTTTGAGCCTTTTGAGTGAAACAATAAGGTTAGTTTTCTCTAGGATGCACAATATGAAATTAGGTTCCCAAAATAATATAAATTCAACATAATTTGGGAGGGGGTTTGAAAGAGTACTTTGATACCATGTTGGAGTAACTAGCATCAAATGTAGGATCCAAAAACTTCCACAAAGAAGAATTTTCATACAAATAATATTATTGTACAAGTGAAAAGTGTAAAAATACTTGACTTGAATATAAAGACAAGGATTAAGAGGGGACAAGGAATGAATAAAAGGTTGACTATCCATATAAAGGTCTGACACATGTGGGCACACTTGGGAGAAGTGTGATGACACATTTAGCACACTCATGAGGTGAGAAAAAATTAGTGAACTCTCTCTAAGTGAACTTGAGTGTAGTGTTAATAAGACCTAATCAAGCTAGATACGTAAAACACTTTCACACTTACACCTAAATGGGGTAACTTAATGCATTTATTAAAGATAGAAGGATCAATTGTATTGCATAGATCTGAGGAAATCCTAGAATAATATTGTATGGAAGGTCAAGATCAATAATGTGCTATAAGGTTTGTTGCATAATTGGAAAATGTATGATTCCTATCAATCCTCACTTAGTGTATCATATGCATTGGTAGTAATAGTTTTAATCCAATACTTTTTGTAAGTAACCAAGATGTTGGACTAACCTTAAAGTACAAATGTTTAGGT
>VDFB02322611.1:40467-55155 GCA_007258455.2 Sequoia sempervirens | reverse complement strand
TAGTGCATCCTCATACATGATTTATTTCACCCATTTACCCACCTTAAAGGACAAGGTGATTGAAGAGGGAAGTAACTTATAATAAAAAAAAATAATATTAACACAAAACCTAGCGAATAAAGGCATTTTCTAGATTTTGCTTGTTGGTCAACAATAGTGAAGTGGCTGAAAGAGCTAGTAAATTCAACAAAACTTCCTCTTCCAAACATTCTAGTAGTAATATAGGTATTATGACCCAAGCTATGAAAGTCTTGATACATTCCTTATCTAAATCAAATAATGGAATCCACTTCTTTATAAAATGGCCAAAGTTACCTAGAAATTATGGCTCTCCTAGTTTGTAATCTTCATGGAGAGAAAGGAAAATAAAAGAAACCCGTTAAGAACATTGAGATAATTAGGAATGAGAGAAAGATGAGGAGAACTCCAGGAAAAACACTTGCTATAGGCAAGGGTCAATTTTCAAAAAATTGAGGCATTTCTCAACAAGGTAGAGGTCCCAAGGGCCTACATGGCGTCAAAGGACTAACAATAAAACTAATTCATTCACAATTGGCTTGTCCTATCGAAAATGTGGTACTCAACTCCCAACAAAACTCTTGAATCAAAAAAAACAAGAGGTCTTTCACATATGCGATTCTCCATCTAAGGGAAACCCTAGAGGTCATTCAGATTCTAGGGATCTTCATTTTGAGAAAAATCCTAAAGGACAACCAATTACTAGGGATGTTCATTCCGACTGTAATATGAAATCTAATCCAACAACCTTTCCAAATGATATTCCTACTGTAATATCATTTCTTATTAATATCCTTATTCCTAAGGGTTCTCCCTGTAAATGGTGTGGTATGAAGCAACCTCCATAGTGCTCTTCTAGTAAAAAAAGATTACCCATCAATGGAAGCGAAAAGAAAGTCAAAACCAATTATTTATATCATCCTGCTTCCAAAGGGAATGTCAGTTGGCTTCAACAAAGAGGACTAAGAAAAAGGGTATCATAAATGTCACCTTCTCTGAAGAACTCCTTGATTTGCAGATTCAAGATCTTCGTGGAAATGCCTTAATCTGTAAGTTCTTGAATTTTCTCCTTGATATTGAAACTTTATGATATTTAATTTTTTAAAGAATGGGAGGGTGTATTTTCAAGTTTTTAATTTAGATCAGGGCAAATTTTTTTTGTGGTGCTCTTTTCTTCAAAATCTCAAAGAGATAAACTCTATAAGGTTAAATCATGGGTCCTTGAGGGATTTGGTTTATTCATTCAGCCATGGTCTCCAAATTTTGACCCCACAACTTCTAAGATCAAATTTATCCCATTATGGGTACAACTACAGTCCTTGCCTCCAGAATATAGGGAGCCTAAAATCATGAAAATCTTAGCCAATCGGCTGGGGATCTTCCTAAAGCATGATTATGCTTTCTTTAGAAACCTAGGAGGTTTGACTAGGGTTTGTGTGTTACTTGATGCTAAAAAGGAATTACCCTCAAAGATTCATATTTAAACAAAGAATGGTCTCTAGAGACAAAGTATTCTCCTAGAAACCTCTAAAAATGAATGCACAAAATTTCATCATTTGGGTCCTTTTTCTAGGGAGTGTTAAGGAAACCAAAATATTTGTTTAAAGACTCAAATACTTTTGAAGGAACATGAGCGTGAAATGGAAAACACAAAGGTATCAAGTCTATTTTAAAGGGAACGATAGATAATATTAAACAGAATGAAAAGAAAATTCAGACATGTAGAAAGTCTAACACAAGGGTTCATACAACTAAATATTCATTAAGCTTGATGACAAAACAAGGTTCCAAGAACCTATCATTTGGCGTTCTAGAATATCTAATAAAAATATTATCTCTGCCATTTTTTTGAACTCCTCATTTTATAGATTAGAAATTGTGTTAAATAGTATGTTTATAAATTTTAATTATTTATCAGTTTTAAAATTAGGAAACTATCAATTTTAAATTTATTAAGAAATGGTTTGAATGTTATATTTATAGTTTGTACATATTTTTCTTGTAAATCATATTTTTTCATGGACTCTCATCAATAAAATTGGTCACATGTATATATAGATTTTAATATAGATCAAATTTTTCATGTTTGACACTATAATTTATATATGGATAATGGTCATGTAAGGGGTTTAAAGAGGTTTCTCTTGGAATGGGGTTTTGATAGAGATTAAATGTAAAACAATTGTATTGAAAAATGAAAATTCTCTATGAATATTTCTCTAAGAGTTAAGGTTAGTTTAGTGGTATTTAGTTTCATTTATATTTGTGGTCCTTTGTAATTCTTTATTTATTTATTTTTTATAAAAGAGAGAATTTGAAAGGACCTCATCCTTTAAAAAATAAATAAAAATAATATCATAAATGCCCAAACATGAACATGGGATAGATTGTACAAAATTAACATAACAACATCAAAACATCAACCTCCTACTAGCAAGGGTGAGGATAAAATGGATAGGACTAAACTAACCAATAAAAATAGTACAACTAATAAGTCAAGGAGGCTTGAAGCTACATAATTTTAGTGAACTTTGAGTTCTTCCCACCACCTTATCCTTTGTCTCCATTAATCCAAATTATTTTTTGAGAAGAATTACAATTATGCTTCTTAGTATGAAGTCGTACTTTCCTTATTAAATGTCATTAAAGTGGGTGAACACCAACATCCAAGTGTAGGGTTCAGACCATGAGAATTAGGGAGCTCCTCATCTAGGAGCTACCTAATAGTTTCTTTCTCCTTGTGACTCACCTTTGATTGAATCTCATTGGGACGAGACCGACACTCAAAGGTGAGAATGATGCCATGCAAATTAGTCTTTCCCAAAAGAAGACCAATGACCTCTTCGATACATTTTATGAGAATGTCATCCATAGCTAAAAGAGCTAGTAAATTCAACAAAACTTCATCTTCCAAATATTCTAGTAGTAATATAGGTATTATAACCCAAACTATGATAGTCTTGATACATTCCTTATCTAAATCAAATAATGGAATCCACTTCTTGATAAAAAGGCCAAAGTTACCTAGAAATTATGGCTCTCTTAACACAATCTTCATGGAGAGAAAGGAAATTAGAAAGAAACCCTTTAAGAACATTGAGATCTCTAGGAATGAGAGAAAGATGAGACGAACTCCAAGAAAAGTGCTTGCTATAGGCAAGGGTCAATTTTCCAAAAATTGAGCCATTTCTCAACAAGGCAGAGGGTCTCAAGGGCCTGCATGGCATTAGAGGACTGACAATAAAAATTATTCATTCAAAATCGGCTTGTCCTATAGACAATGTGGTACTCGACACACAAAAAAACTCTTGAATCAACAAAAACAAGAGGTCTTTAACATATGTGATTCTCCATATGAGGGAAACCCTAGAGGTCATTTAGATTCTAGGGATCTTCATTTTGAGAAAAATCCTAAAGGACAACCAATTACTCGGGATGTTCATTCTAACTAAAATCCAAAATCTAATCCAACTACCTTTCCAAATGATATTTCTACTATAATATCATTTCTTAATAATATCCCTCTACCTAAGGGTGCTCCTTGTAAAAGGTACGGTATGAAGCAACCTCCACAATGGTCTTCTAGTAAAAAAAAGATTACCCATCAATGGAAGTGAAAAGAAAGTTAGAACCAATTATTTATATTGTATTGCTTCCAAAGGGAATGCTATTTGGCTTCAACAAAGAGGACTAAACAAAAGGGTATCATAAACATCACCTTCTCTAAAGAACTCATTGATATACAGATTCAAGATCTTCGAGCAAATTCCTTAATCTATAAGTTCTTGAGTTTTCTCCTTGATATTGAAACTTTACGAGATTTATTTTTTTAAAGAATGGGAGCTTGTGTCAATCATGTTTTTTATTTAGATTAGTGAAAAGGTTTCTTTTTGGTTCTCTTTTCTTCAATATCTCAAAGAGATGAAGTCTACAAGGTTAAATCATGGGTCCTTGAGGGATTTGGATTATTCATTCATCCATGGCCTCCAAATTTTGACCTTACAACTTCTAAGATAAAATTTATCCCATTATGGGTACAACGACAGTCGTTGCCTCTAGAATATAGGGAGCCTAAAATCATGAAAATCTTAGCCAATCAGATGGGGATCCTCTTGAAGCACAAAATTATACTTTCTTTAGAAAACTAGGACGTTCGATTAGGGTTTGTGTGTTGCTTGATCTGCTACAAAGGAATTACCCTAAGAGATTCACATTAAAAAAAATAATGTTCTCTAGAGACAAAGTATTCTCCTAGAAACCCCTAAAAATGAATGCACAAAATGTCATTGTTTGGGACGTTTTTCTAGGGAGTTTTAAGAAAACCAAAATATTTGTTTAAAGACTCAAATACCTCTTAAGGAACATAAGCGTGAAATGGAAAACACAAAGGTATCAAGTCTATTTTAAAGGGAATGATAGATAATATTAAACAAAATGAAAAGAAAATTCAGACATGTAGAAAGTCTAACACAAGGGTTCATACAACTAAATATTCATTGGGCTTGATGACAAAACAAGGTTCCAAGAACCTATCATTTGGTGTTCTAGAATATCTGATAAAAAGATTATCTCTGCCATTTCTTTGAAATTTTTTGCCTAGTGCTCCTCATTTTATAGATTAGAAATTGTGTTAAATAGTATGTTTATAAATTTTGATTATTTATCAATTTTAAAATTAGGAAACTATAAATTTTAAATTTATTAAGAAATGGTTTGAATGTTATATTTATAGTTTGTACATATTTTTCTTGTAAATCATATTTTTTCATGGACTCTCATCAATATAATTGGTCACATGTATATATAGATTTTAATATAGATCAATTTTTTCATGTTTGACACTATCTATATATGGATAATGGTCATGTAAGGGGTTTAAAGAGGTTTCTCTTGGAATGGGGTTTTGATAGAGATTAAATGTAAAACAATTGTATTGAAAAATGAAAATTCTTTCTAAATATTTCTCGAAGAGTTAAGGTTAATTTAGTGGTATTTAATTTCCCTTATATTTGTGGTCCTTTGTAATTCTTTATTTATTTATTTTTTATAAAAGAGAGAATTTGAAAGGACCTCATCCTTTTAAAAAACAATAAAAATAACATCATAAATGCCCAAACATGAACATGGAATAGATTGTACAAAATTAACATAACAACATCAAAACATCAACCTCCTACTATCAAGGGTGAGGATAAAATGGATAGGACTAAACTAACCAATAAAAATAGTAGAACTTAGAAGTCAATTAAGCTTGAAGCTACATAATTTCAGTGAACTTTGAGTTCTTCCCACCACCTTATCCTTTGAATCCATTAATCCAAATTGTTTTTTGAGAAGAATTACAATTATGCTTCTTAGTATGAAGCCGTACTTTCCTTATTAAATGTCATTAAAGTGGGTGAACACCAACATCCAAGTGTAGGGTTCAGACCATGAGAATTAGGGAGCTCCTCATCTAGGAGCTACCTAATAGTTTCTTTCTCCTTGTGACTCACCTTTAATTGAATCTCATTGGGATGAGACCAACACTCAAAGGTAAGAATGATGCCGTGCAAATTAGTCTTTCCCAAAAGAAGACCAATGAACTCTTCGATACATTTTATGAGAATTTCATCCATAGCTTGAGGTATAGAAGGAAACTTGTAATCAATTTTCTTACTATGACTTTTCCTTCCTCTAGAGATCCTCTTACAAATATTAACAAGGCTGAGCATGTAACAATGGTGAAAAAAAACTAGTGCATCCTCATACATGATTTATTTCACCCCTTTACCCACATTAAAGGAGAAGGTGATTGAAGAGAGAAGTAACTTATATAATAAAAAATAATATTAACACAAAACATAGCAAATAAAGGCATTTTCTAGATTTGGCTTGTTGGCCAACAATAATGAAGTGGCTAAAAGAGCTAGAAAATTCAACAAAACTTCATCTTCCAAATATTCTAGTAGTAATATAGGTATTATAACCCAAACTATGATAGTCTTGATACATTTCTTATCTAAATAAAATAATGGAATCCACTTCTTGATAAAAAGGCCAAAGTTACCTAGAAATTATGGCTCTCTTAACACAATCTTCATGGAGAGAAAGGAAAATAGAAAGAAACCCTTTAAGAACATTGAGATCTTTAGGAATGAGAGAAAGATAAGAAGAGCTCCAAGAAAAGTGCTTGATATAGGCAAGTGTCAATTTTCCAAAAATTGAGGCATTTCTCAACAAGGCAGAGGGTCTCAGGGTCCTCCATGGCATTAGAGGATAGACAATAAAACTTGTTCATTCACAATTGGCTTGTCCTATAGACAATGTTGTACTTGACACCCAAAAAAACTCTTGAATCAACAAAAACAAGAGGTCTTTAACATATGTGATTCTCCATATGAGGGAAACCCTAGAGGTCATTTAGATTCTAGAGATCTTCATTTTGAGAAAAATCCTAAAGGACAACCAATTACTGGAGATGTTCATTCTGACTCTAATTCAAAATTTAACCCAACTACCTTTCCAAATGATATTCCTACTATAATATCATTTCTTAATAATATCCCTCTACCTAATTGTGCTCCTTGTAAAAGGCACGGTATGAAGCAACCTCCACAATGGTCTTCTAGTAAAAAAAAGATTACCCATCAATGGAAGTGAAAAGAAAGTTAGAACCAATTATTTATATTGTATTGCTTCCAAAGGGAATGCTATTTGGCTTCAACAAAGATGACTAAACAAAAGGGTATCATAAACGTCATGTTCTCTAAAGAACTCATTGATATATAGATTCAAGATCTTTGTGAAAATGCCTTAATCTCTAAGTTCTTGAATTTCCTCCCTGATATTGAAACTTTACAAGATTTTTTTTTAAAGAATGGGAGCCCATGTAAATCAAGTTTTTTATTTAGATCAGTGAAAAGGTTTCTTTGTGGTTCTCATTTCTTCAATATCTCAAAGAGATGAAGTCTACAGGGTTAAATCATGGGTCCTTGAGGGATTTGGATTATTCATTCATCCATGGTCTCCAAATATTGACCCTACAACTTCTAAGATCAAATTTATCCCATTATCAGTACAACGACAGTTGTTGCCTCTAGAATATAGGGAGCCTAAAATCATGAAAATCTTAGCCAATTAGATGGGGATCCTCCTAAAGAACGAAATTATACTTTCATTAGAAAACCAGGACGTTCGATTAGGGTTTGTGTGTTGCTTGATGCTACAAAGGAATTACCCTAAGAGATTCACATTAAAACAAAGAATGGTCTCTAGAGACAAAGTATTCTCCTAGAAACCCCTAAAAATGAATGCACAAAATGTCATCGTTTGGGTCATTTTTCTAGGGAGTGTTAAGAAAACCAAAATATTTGTTTAAAGACTCAAATACCTTTAAAGGAACATGAGTGTGAAATGGAAAATACAAACGTATTGTCTTTTTCAAAGGGAATGGTAGATGATATTCAAAGAATGATAAGAAAATTCAGACATGTAGAAAGTCTAACACAAGGGTTGATACAACTAAATATTCATTGAGCTTGATGACAAAACAAGGTTCCAAGAACCTATCATTTAATGTTCCAAAATCTCTGATAAAAAGATTATACCTGCCATCTTTTTGAATTTTTTTCACCAGTGCTCCTCATTTTATAGTTTATAAATTGTGTTAAATAGTATGTTTATAAATTTTGATTATTTATCAGTTTTAAAATTAGGAAACTATCAATTTTAAATTTATTAAGAAATGGTTTAAATGTTCTATTTATAATTTGTACATATTTTTCTTTTAAATCATATTTTTTCATGGACTCTCATCAAGAAAATTGGTGACATGTATATATAGTTTTCAATATATATCAACTTGACACTATTTATAAATGGATAATGGTCATGTAAAGGGGTTTAAAGAGGTTTCTCTTGGTATGATGTTTTGATAGAGATTAAATGTAAAACAATTGTATTGAAAATAAAAATTCTCTATGAATATTTCTCTAATCTAAGTTTGGGCTAGTTTAGTGTTATTTAATTTCACTTATATTTGTGGTCCTTTGTAATTGTTTCTTTCTTTATTTTTGATAAAAGAGAGATTTTGAAAGGACCTCATCCTTATATATATATATATATATATATATATATATATAATCATAAATTCCTAAACATCAACATGGAATAGATTGTACAAAATTAACATAACATCAAAACATCAACCTCCTACTAGCAAGGGTGAGGATCAAATAATAGGACTAAACTAAGGTCAATAAAAATAGTAGAACTAATAAGTCAAGGAAGCTTGAAGCTAAATAATTTCAATAAACTTTGAGTCCTTCCCACTACCTTATCCTTTCACTCCATTAATCCAAATTATTTTTTTAGAAGAATTACAATTATGCTTCTTAGCATGAGCCATCTCCATATTTTCTTTATTAAATATCATAAAAGTGGGTGAACACCAACATCCAAGTGTAGGATTCAGACCATGAGAATTAGGGAGCTCCTCATCTAGGAGCTACCTAATAGTTTCCTTCTCCTTGTGAGTCACCTTTCATTGAATCTCATTGGGATGAGATGAACACTCAAAGTAAGAATGGTGTCATGCAAATTCGTCTTGCCCAAAAGAGGACTAATGACCTCTCTGATACATCTTAGGAGACTGGCATCCATAGCTTGAAGTATAGAAGGCTATTTCTAATCCTTTTTCTTCTTGTGACTTTTCCTTCCTCTAGAGATCCTATAACAAATATTAGCAAGGCCAAACCTATTAAAATGGTGAAAAAACACTAAGGGAATCCTCATGCATGATTTATTTTACCCATTTAACCACCTTAAGGGACAAGGTGATTGAAGAGGGAAGTAACTTATAATATAAAAAAAATATTAATAGAAAACTTAGCGAATAAAGGTATTTTCTAGGTTTGGCTTATTGGTCAACAATAATTAAGTGGTTGAAAGTTCTTGTAAAATTCAACAAAAGGGTCAGTGCAAGATCATGGGGGTCCAAACTAGGCCCCTAAGAGGCAATGAAAAATTTAGAAAAATAGAGTTAGGCACCTTGACATAAAAAAATGAATTGGTTATTAACATAATTTGAAAAATTCTTAAGAACATAATTTGTAGCAAATTGAATGTAGTTTCTAGCCTACTAGTCCTTTTTTCAAAAAGTAAATCTATTTTGCAAAAAATCTAAATTTCTTGATGCAATAGTAAATAATTTTTAGGAAAAAAATAAAACTAGGTGTATGTCTAACCAACCTAAGTAGAACAAAAAATAATTATTTTTTCTGAAAATTTCAATATAAGTAGAGGACACATTCCTGAATGTGCTGCATTTTATTTTGTAATTTTTTTACAAGTAAATAATTAGTTATGATTTTTTTATTAGAATATTTGTAAATTATTAAAACATGTTTTTCTAAGGTATAGAGGGAGGGAAAGACCTTAGAGAGAGAGAGAGGGAGGGAGGGAAGGAGAGAGAGAGAGAGAGTGGGAGAGACCCAAGAGAGAGAATGCCAATGACATCTCCGATACATTTTATGAGAATGCCATCCGTAGTTTGAGGTATAGAAGGAAACTTGCAGTCCATTTTCTTACTATGACTTTGCCTTCCTCTAGAGATCCTCTAATAAATACTAGCAAGATTGAGCATGTAATAATGGTGAAAAAACACTAGTGCATCCTCATACATGATTTATTTCACCCATTTACCCACCTTTAAAGGACAAGGTGATTGAAGAGGGTATTAACTTATAATAAAAATAATATTAACACAAAACCTAGTGAATAAAGGCATTTTCTGCATTGGGCTTGTTGGTCAACAATAGTGAAGTGGCTGAAAGAGCTAGTAAATTCAACAAAAATTCCTCTTCCAAACATTCTAGTAGTAATATAGGTATTATAACCCAAACTATGATAGTCTTGATACATTCCTTATATAAATCAAATAATGAAATCCACTTCTTTATAAAAAGGCCAAAGTTACCTAGAAATTATGGCTCTCCTAGTTCACAATCTTCATGGAGAGAATGGAAAATAGAAAGAAACCCTTTAAGAACATTGAGATACTTAGGAATGAGAGAAAGATGAGGAGAGCTCTAGGAAAAATGCCTTCTATAGGAAAGGGTAAATTTTCAAAAAATTGAGGCATTTCTCAACAAGGTAGAGGTCCCAAGGGCTTGCATGGCATCAAAGGACTAACAATAAAACTAATTCATTCACAATTGGCTTGTCCTATGGAAAATGTGGTACTTGATGCCCAACAAAACTCTTGAATCGAAAAAAATAAGAGGTCTTTGACATATGCGATTCTCAATCTGAAGGAAACCCTAAAGGTCATTTAGATTCTAGGGATCTTCATTTTGAGAAAAATCCTAAAGGACAACCAATTACTAGGGATGTTCATTCCGATTGTAATCTGAAATCTAATCCAACAACCTTTCCAAATGATATTCCTACTATAATATTATTTCTTAATAATATTCTTCTTCCTAAGGGTGCTCCATGTAAATGGTGTGTTATGAAGCAACCTCCACAGTGCTCTTCTAGTAAAAAAAGATTACCCATCAATGGAAGAGAAAAGAAAGTCAAAACAAATTATTTATATCATCCTACTTCCAAAGGGAATGTTAGTTGGCTTCAACAAAGAGGACTAAAAAAAAGGGTATCATAAACGTCACCTTCTCTGAAGAACTCCTTGATTTGTAGGTTCAAGATCTTCATGGAAATGCCTTAATCTGTAAGTTCTTGAATTTTCTCCTTGATATTGGAACTTTATGATATTTAATTTTTTAAAGAATGAGGGGGTGTATTTTCAAGTTTTTAATTTAGATCAGGGCAAAGGTTTTTTGTGGTGCTCTTTTCTTCAAAATCTCAAAGAGATGAACTCTATAAGGTTAAATCATGGGTCCTTGAAGGATTTGGTATATTCATTCAGCCATGGTCTCCAAATTTTGACCCTACAACTTCTAAGATCAAATTTATCCCATTATGGGTACAACTACAGTCCTTTCCTCTAGAATATAGGGAGCCTAAAATCATGGAAATCTTAGCCAATCAACTAGGGATCTTCCTAAAGCATGATTATGCTTTATTTAGAAACCTAGAAGGTTCGGCTAGGGTTTGTGTGTTGCTTGATGCTACAAAGGAATTACCCTCAAAGATTTATATTTAAACAAAGAATGGTCTCTAGAGACAAAGTAGTCTCCTAGAAACCCCTAAAAATGAATGCACAAAATGTCATCATTTGGGTCATTTTTCTAGGGAGTGTCAAGAAAACCAAAATATTTGTTTAAAGACTCAAATACCTTTGAAGGAACATGAATGTGAAATGGAAAACAAAAAGGTATCAAGTCTATTTTAAAGGGAACAATGGTTATTATTAAACAGAATGAAAAGAAAATTCAGACATGTAGAAAGTCTAACACAAGGGTTCATACAACTAAATATTCATTGAGCTTGATGAAAAAACAAGGTTCCAAGAACCTATCATTTGACATTCTAGAATCTCTGATAAAAAGATTATCTCTGCCATTTTTTAAAAAAAAATTTGCCTAGTGCTCCTCATTTTATAGATTAGAAATTGTGTTAAATAGTATGTTTATAAATTTTAATTATTTATCAGTTTTAAAATTAGGAAACTATCAATTTTAAATTTATTAAGAAATGGTTTGAATGTTATATTTATAGTTTGCACATATTTTTCTTGTAAATCATATTTTTTCATGGACTCTCATCAATAAAATTGGTCACATGTATATATAGATTTTAATATAGATAAAATATTTCATGTTTGACAGTATTTATATATGGATAATGGTCATGTAAGGGATTTAAATAGGTTTATCTTGGAATGGGGTTTTGATAGAGATTAAATGTAAAACAATTGTATTGAAAAATGAAAATTCTCTATGAATATTTATCTAAGAGTTAAGTTTAGTTTAGTGGTATTTAATTTCACTTATATTTGTGGTCCTTGGTAATTCTTTATTTATTTATTTTTTATAAAAGAGAGAATTTGAAAGGACCTTGAATCCTTTAAAATAATAATAATAATATCATAAATGCCCAAACATCAACATGGAATAGATTGTACAAAATTAACATAACAACAATAAAACATCAATCTCCTACTAGCAAGGGTGAGGATAAAAAAGATAGGACTGAACTAACCAACAAAAAGAGTAGAACTAATAAGTCAAAGAATCCTGAAGCTACATAATTTCAATGAACTATGAGTCCTTCCCACCACCTTATCCTTTGACTCCATTAATACAAATTATATTTTTAGAAGAATTACAATTATTCTTCTTAGTATAAACCATCTTCGTACTTTCCTTATTAAATGCCATTAAAGTGGGTGAACACCAACATCCAAGTGTAGGATTGAAACGATGATAATTAGGGAGCTCCTCATCTAGGAGCTACCTAATAGTTTCTTTCTCCTTGTGATTCACCTTTGATTGAATCTCATTGGGATGAGACCAACACTCAAAAATAAGAATGACGACATGCAAATTAGTCTTGCCTAAAAGAGGACCAATGACCTCTCCCATACATTTTATGAGAATGTTATCCATAGCTTGAGGTATAGAAGGAAACTTGTAATCCTTTTTCTTACTGTGACTTTTCCTTCCTCTAGAGATCCTCTAACAAATATTGACAAGGCTAAGCATGTAACAATGGTGAAAAAACACTAGTGCATCCTCATTCACGATTTATTTCACCCATTTACCCACATTAAAGGACAAGGTGATTGAAGTGGGAATTAACTTATAATAAAAATTAATATTAACACAAAACCTAGCAAATAAAGGCATTTTCTAGATTTGGCTTGTTGGTCAACAATAATGAAGTGGCTAAAAGAGCTAGTAAATTCAACAAAACTTCCTCTTCCAAATATATTCTAGTGGTAATATAGGTATTATAACCCAAATTATGATAGTCTTGATACATTCCTTAGCTAGAAATCAAATAATGGAATCCACCGCTTGAGAAAAAGGCCAAAGTTACCTAGAAATAATGGCTCTCCTAACACAATCTTCATGGAGAGAAAGGAAAATAGAAAGAAAATATTTAAGAACATTGAGATCTTTAGGAATGAAAGAAAGATGAGAAGAGCTCCAGGAAAAGCACCTGTTATAGGCAAGGGTCAATTTTCCAAAAATTGAGGCATTTCTCAACAAGGCAGAGGGTCCCAAGGGCCTACATGGCATCAAAGGACTAACAATAAAACTTATTCATTCACAATTGGCTTGTCCTATAGATAATGTGGTACTCAACACCCAAAAAAACTCTCGAATCAAAAAAAAACAAGGTCTTTAAAATATGTGATTCTCCATACAAGGGAAACCCTAGAGGTCATTTAGATTCTAGAGATCTCCATTTTGAGAAAAATCCTAAAGGAAAACCAATTACTGGAGATGTTCATTTTGACTGTAATATGAAATCTAATCCAACTACCTTTCCAAATGATATTCCTACTATAATATCATTTCTTAATAATATCCTTCTACCTAAGGGTGCTCCTTGTAAAAGGTGTGGTATGAATCAACGTCCACAATGGTCTTCTAGTAAAAAAAAGATTACCCATCAATGGAAGGGAAAAGAAAGTCAACCAATTATTTATGTTGTCCTACTTCCAAAGGGAATGTTAGTTGGCTTCAACAAAGAGGACTAAACAAAAGGGTATCATAAACATTACCTTCTCTGAAGAAATCCTTGATTTACAAATTCAAGATCTTAGTGGAAATTCCTTAATCTGAAAGTTCTTGAATTTTCTCCCTAATATTGAAACTTTACGAGATTTATTTTTTAAAAGAATGGGAGGGTGTAAATCAAGTTTTTTATTTAGATCAAGAAAAATATTTTTTTGTGGTTCTCTTTTCTTCAACATCTCAAAGAGATGAAGTCTATAAGGTTAAATCATGGGTCCTTGAGGGATTTGGTTTATTCATTTAGCCATGGTCTCCAAATTTTGACCCTACAAATTTTGAGATCAAATTTCACCCATTATGGGTACAACGACAGTCCTTGCCTTTAGAATATAGGAAGCCTAAAATCATGAAAGTCTATAAGGTTAAATCATGGGTCCTTGAGGGATCTGATTTATTCATTTAGCCATGGTCTCCAAATTTTGACCCTACAACTTCTAAGATCAAATTTAACCCATTATGGGTACAACGACAGTCCTTGCCTTTAGAATATAGGGAGCCTAAAATATGAAAATCTTAGCCAATCAAAATGGGGATCTTCCTAAAGAACAAAATTGTAATTTCTTTAGAAACCCAAGAGGTTTGGTTATGGTTTGTGTGTTGCTTGATGCTACAAAGGAATTACCCTCAAAGATTCACATTAAAACAAATTATGGTCTCTGGAGACTAAGTATTCTCCTAGAAACCCCTAAAAATGAATGCACAGAATGTCATCATTTGGGTCACTTTTCTAAGGAGTGTTAAGAAAACCATAATATTTGTTTAAATACTCAAATACCTTTGAAGGAACATGAGTGGGAAATGGATAATACAAAGGTATTGTCTATTTCAAAGGGAACAATAGATCATATTAAGAGAATGATAAGAAAATTCAGACATGTAGAAATTCTAACACAAGGGTTGATACAACTAAATATTCATTGAGCATGATGCAAAATAATGTTCCAAGAACCTATCATTTGATGTTCCAGAATCTCTGATAAAA
>VDFB02322611.1:0-39300 GCA_007258455.2 Sequoia sempervirens | reverse complement strand
GGGAGAGACCCAAGAGCGAGACCTGAGAGGGAGGGAGGGAGGGAGGGAGATACCTAATAGATAGAAAGAGGGAGTGGGAGAGACTTGAGAGAGAGAGACCAGAGAGAGAGAGGGAGCGAGGGATCGAGGGAGAGAGAGAGAGATAAAGAATTGAGAGGGAGATGGAGAGTGTGAGAGAGAGAGTATAAGATATATAATATAAAGTATATATATTATATAATATATTATTTATATATACTACATAGTATAAAATATATATTATATAGTATAAACTATGTATTAAATATATTATAATATATATCATAATATATAATATATAATATATAATATATTAATATACAATACATTTATTATATATTAATAATACATAATATTGGTTTTATGTATTATTTGGTTTATAAAAAACCAAAGCAAACATATATCCATTTATAACAGATATTTGTTATTTATTGTATATGATTTGAAGCTTCCCCTATGCATACACATTAATATATAATATAATTTATAATGTAGGAGCATCGTACCCATCAGTTTTGGGTTAAATTTTTTGGTTTGAATCTTCCTTTCTCATTGTGAATGGAGAGGGGGAAGTTACAATGGTTGGGGAGAAGCTGATTATATAGAGAGTACAATGGTTTGGGAAGTATAGGCCAGTGAAAAGAAAGTAACGAATAACTATTTGGAGGAGAAGTTTCTGTCAGTAACAAAGATTGACTATTTTTGTTTTGCAAGAAGTTAGTTTAGACGTTTGGGTGAGGGCGCTCTATTCATCGAGGTCTAGAAAGAATGTAACGACTTTTGAAAAGAAGGAAAAGAAAACAACTGAGTTTGGGTCTTTCAATTTTTCTAGGTAAAGAAAAGGAAAAGACTATTAAAAGGTGTAGGAAAATTGAGAGGGGGGTGAATCAGTTGTCACCAAATTCAAACATAAAACTCCAAACACTTATCAACTTCACAACCACACTATTTTGTTATTAAGAATGAACATGAAATAACAAAAAGTAAAATCAACACAATGAACACCATATTTTACATGGAAAACCCAGCAAGGGAAAAACCATAGTGAGGATTAACTTACAATATAAATTAGTTCCAAAAACGAATATATAAGGCTCATTGCTAAAGGGATCACTACCCAGAATAGGAATCATTGTCCAAATGCAAAAGCTCACTACTTACACAAGGAGGCTCACTAACTGCAAAAATGATTACAAAACAAACTGGCTTACAACCAAAAAATGAACTAATAATGTACACCTAACAAGTGTTGATTCAGTTCCAATGAAGCTCAATAAATTGACTTGACACACTTCATCATATTTGAACTTCTTCACATTCACATTCACAACTACATCATCTATATCAATCTTCAAAATTTGTCCACCATATATACTTGATCCATCCGTAAGCATTAATTAGGTCGGCCTAATTAGATCCAATCCTTGTTTACCAAAAACACCAACTGTCGACTTTAGGAATTCACAAAATATTTCCAGATAATAAATCAAAATGTGTAGCACACTTTATCATGCTGGCATAGACCTAAGATAGGTCACACATATATCCATACACAAATTAATTCACCATATCACCAATTATCCATGAAGTTGGCCATAGATAGGCTTAATAGAAAAACAAAACGATAATGATACACCATACGAGCACTAGATAATGAGATATTTTAAACGTACATGCTTTGAATATCCATAAAATATTTCCCAAAACTGCAAGTAGGAACTATCAATTGTAGAGGATTGTAGACCAAAATACTGGAGGATGTAAACTATATATCGATTTAGATATTGGACCAAAATACTAGATCAAACATTGACTTAGTCTTGCATTCACAACTTGTATAACATGGTGAAATCAATGACAACACAAAACTAGATAGCTAGCCATTCTTCTTCATTCTTCCAACAAATACCTCCTTGAAGAGGTTAGTGTGGGAAGTTGAGAGCAACGTAGAGACCAAAGCGACATAACAAGAACAAAGAGCAAAATCAATTGACTTAGGATTAGAGGAATGATATGGCACATCCTTGGCTCTATGATTTGATCGAGGCAGTATTTTGAATACCACCAATCTTTTCTTGTTCCTTGAAGAGGATTCACTAAAATTACTTAGTGTGCTTGTTTATTGCTTTCCTATTATAATTGGAGTGTTATTTGATTACATGCAAACTATTTGTCAGCTCCTGAAGCTTGAATTTGTGGTTTTTGTGCCACGTTGGATCAAACAAATTTCCTATTACCTCGATTTGAAATTAGTAAATTCCATTATGAAGAAATTTCATAGAGTTTGCACAACTATCGTAGATTTCAATTACTCAATATTGTTGATTGACTATGATCCAAACTAATCTATCATCATTGAAAGATCTGGGAGAGTCTAAAAAGGTCTGGTGGGATTTTTGACAAGTATGTGTGTGGAATTTTTGATAGGTTAAAATGAAGAACCTGGGTACCAAGAGATTGGGCAAAGGAAAAGGAGAGAAGCCCTCGGTGAGGTATCATGAATTGGAGAAGAGAAAATAAAAGATGCAACAACAAGAAAGACTCAAAGAGAAGGATAAGTTGAAGGTCAATAAGATAAGATAGGATGAAAAGTTTGATCAAGAAATAGTAGAGTTGAGAAGGGATTTAGAGAAGTGTAAGTTCACAATGAAGCAATGGCTTGAGGAAAGAAGCCACGAATGTGGTTGGTATTGGCCCATGAAAAATAATTTGAAGTGGCCTGTGCAAATGATTGTCAAAAAGAGAAGAGGGCAGAAGTTGGTTGCCTTGAAAGAAGAAGAAGCCTTGTTGCACCATAAAATTGACATGGAAGTAGAGCCTAAAGAAAGGGAAAAGAAGAAGAAAATGGAAGATGGAAAGGAAAATTCTGGTCATGAGGATGCAAGAATCCTTGAGAAGGAAAAAATAGATGATGTAAATGAAGATGAAGAAACACAAGTATTGACTGATGAAATATCAACAAAAAAGAGGATTAACACACTTTCAAGAGTAGCTTGGAAGAAGTTGAGGAGTCTGCATGCAAGGTAAACATTAAGCAACTTGTTTTTGATGATTTTAGGAATTATGCTTTTGAATATTTGAAAGAAATTGTTGAAGGGAAGAGTTTAAAAGTAGAAGATGAAAAGGATGTGAAATCAAATGGAGACAATGATATATATGAATGGGAGATGGAGTTTTGGAGACTTGTAGATGAAGAAGACATATGAAGGAGAAGATACAAACAAAAAATTAAAAAAAATAGAAACAGGTTGAACAAATGATCGTTGTTCCAAAATGATGTTGGAAGATGCAAAACAAATGAATGAAGGTGGTCTCTGATTGGAGATCTCATGTGCAAGAGCACATGCTTCTTTTATTCTTTTAGGGAGTCTAATGCAGGAGAATTGTACCTATTAGTTTTGGGTTGAAATTTTTGGTTTGAATCTTCCTTTCTCATTGTGAATGGAGAGGAGGAAGTTACAATGGTTGGGGAGAAGTTAATTTTGTAGAGAGTACAATGGTTTGGGAAGTATGGGCCAGTGGAAAGAAAGCAGTGAATAACTATTTGGAGGAGAAGTTTCTTCGAGTAACAAAGATCGACTTTTTTTATTTTGCAAGAAGTCAGTTTAGACATTTGGGTGAGGGCACACTATTCATTGAGGTCCAAAAATATTGTAATGAATTTTGAAAATCAATGAAAGGAAATTACTGAGTTTGGGTTTGCCAATTTTTCCAGGTAAAGAAAAGGCAAAGACCTTGAAGAGGTTGTTGTGTGGGAAGTTGAATGCAACATAGAGACCAGAGTGGCATAGTAGGAATAGAGGGTAGAGTCAATCAACTTGGGATCAGAGGAATGATATGGCATGTACCTAGCTCCATGATTTGATTAGGGCAGAATTTTGAATACCACCAATCTTTTCTTGTTTCTTCACTTGAGTATCGACTAAAATCACTCAATGTGCCTGTTTATTGCTTTCCTATTATAATCAGAGTGTTATTTGATTACATACAAACTGTTTGTCAGTGCTTGAAGCCTGAATTTGTGGTTTCTATGCCAAGTTGGATCTAACAAACTTCCTATTATCTCAATCTGAAATTAGTATGTTGCATTCCAAAGGACAATTTCATAGAGTTTGCACAACTATCACAAATTTCAATTACTCAATATTGTTGATTGATTGCAATCCAAACTAGTCTTTCATCAATTTATATGCTCTATAATATATAATATATATGATATATCTAGTATATATTATATAATATATACTATATATTAAATATAATATATACTGTATATTATATAATATTTAATATATAATATATATAGTATATATATTAAATATATTATAATATATTAATATATAATACATTTACTATATACTAATATACATAATATTAGTTTTATGTATTATTTAGTTTATAAAAATCCGAAGAAATGAATATCTGTTATTTATTGTATAAGATTTGGAGCTTCCCCTATGCATACATATTAATATATAATATAACTTATATACTATATATTATATATAATATATAGTATATATTATATATTATATAATATTTAATGAGTTTGTGTGCACTAGTGGAGTCAATTTAATAAGTGAGTTGTAATAAAAAATTTGGTGCCAATAGAACGACACAAACTTTAATTACATAATGAGCAAAAGGATTCTCAAGTACTTAACTCTATGCTCAATAATCAAATCACAATCAATTATTGCCCAAAAATAATTTGCATTATACATTTGAACTCGGTTCCATATTAAAGTAGGACATCTGCCAATTGCTCCAAATAACAATAATATTAATTTATAATATATATTATATATTAATAATAATAAATATATATATCATTATATATAATATATAATATATCATAATATAATATATACATGCTATTAATAATACATATTTTTATGAAATTTTTATTTTTTCAAAAGCCAAAGGAAACAGATAGTCGTTTCATTTATATAGGTTTTGAATTATGCAAAACATAACGAATATTTGTTTGAAATGGATAAAAAAACATGTGCTCCCACACATAAGGGAATCAATCAAAAATTGTTTCTTTGTTCTTTTCTTCCGCGTCTTCCAACATCACTCTAGAATAGCTGCGATGTTTTCAATCTATTTTTGTTTGTTTTCCCTTTTCATTTTGTATCTCCTCCTTCTTATGTCTTTTTTTTCGAAAAGCCTCCAAAACTCCATCTCTCGTTCATATATATCACTGTCATTATTATGTTGCACATTCTTTTCAACTTCTTGTTTTAAACTCTTCCCTTCAACTATTTCAATCAAATATTCAAAAGCATCATTACCAAAAGCATCAGAAACAACTTGCTTACCATTTACCTTGCATGTGTGCTCCTCAAACTTCTTCCAAACAACTTTCAAAAGTATGTCCATCTCTGTTTCCATTGATATTTCACCAGTCAACACTTGTGTTTCTTCATCTTCATGTACATCATTTGTTTTTTCCTTCTCAAAGTTTCTTGCATCCTCCTAACCAACAGTTTCCTTTCCATCTTCTATTTTTTTCTTCTTTTCCTTTTCTTCAAGCTCTACTTTCATGTCAGCTTCATGATGTGACAAGGCTTCTTCTTCTTTCAAGGCAGCCATCTTCTGCCCTCTTCTTTTCCTAACGATCCTCTTCATAGGCCACTTTAACTTCTTTTTTATGGGCCAGTACCAATCATACTCTTGGATTCTTTCCTCAATCCATTTCCTACACCTCTCTAAATCTCTTCACAACTTAGCCATTTTTTTATCCCACTCCAACTATCGCTTCTTCACATTCTTTGTCATTTTCATTTCTTACCGAGACTTTCTTTTACCGTATGCTGCTGCATCTTCTAACCTTTCATCTTTTTTCTACCTAATACCTCACCTAGGGCTTCCGTTTTCTTGTCCTCTACCTAGTCTTTTGGCACCTAGGTTCCTATCATTAACCTGTTGTGTTGCAACACATATCTGTCTAAGTATGGATGGACATATCTAACTTCTTTGTCACACCTTTTGACACTCATCTTCCTCTTCTCAAACCATCCATATCTCTCCCAGATCTTTCTCACTCTGATACCAAATTGATGAAATCCAATCACGAATGGAAGTAAATTCAATATCAACTACACGAAAACAACCAAATGGAATAACTGCAACTAGTTTTGTATTATGGACATCAACAAAATTTACCAATGCACAAACATGACTTCCTAGCAAAGAAAATGATTACTCAATCAACAATTACAACCATAACAATATTTTGAATTTTTATCAATATTCACCTATGCACAAGTTCCAACATTTGAGTCATTGACCACATTGGACAGATTACAAACATTCCCCACATATTTTTCTAGGCATTAGACAACAATCTTCCATCAATTCCATGATGAGGAATAGCAAATGATGTGTTTCAAAAAAATTATATTTTCCACTCAACTTGGCTAAACACAAACATGGGCAACTAAACCATGCACATACACATTCCTCATTTTAAGAGAAAGCATCAAACTATAGAGAATTTGTTCTTTATTCAAGCAACCATGCTTCCCCTATAGGAAGAAACTTCAAATCATCGATTGTTTTTTATTTCTCAGCCTTCTTTTCCCCAAATAACTACCCTCCTCTATTGGAAACCACCCTTCTCACTAGATAATCGATCCCCTTTTGTTCATCACTTTCTTCCAACACCAAAAAAAAATGGTTTTTTTTCTTTTTTTACCAAAATCCCATGCTGCCAACACTTGGATCGTTTCTTTCTTGTTTTCAATAATTGTTTCTCACTATCCATCAACAACCTGAAAAGAAGAATTGAGCCTCTTGTTTCCAAACAAAGAATTGCTACCTGTTGATAAGAGGAGAAACAAAGACAAACCAAAACCAACTAAAACCAAAATTGCAAATTAAAAAATATGGACATGATGCCCTTGCATCAAAAAAATTAGCTTTTGGAAGATTATTTTACATATTTTTCAACTTTACAATTATTTATGTGCTCTTTTTTTGTGTGCAATGGGGAGAAATAGTCGGCATAAGAGAAAAAGGAAAGAGAAAACTAACAACATATCAAATTGAAGCATAGGAAGAGAAGACAAGGTATGGAAAGTACTCAAGTTGAGGATTTTTCCCCACTCCTAAATGTCAATTCAAGTGAAGATGTAATAGAATTTAAAAATATTGAACATCATCTTGAAATTGAAAATGAAAATATTAAAATTGACATAGAAAATTTTGAAATTGGTATTGAAATTGAAAATGTTAAAAACATTGAAAGTGTTGAAATTGAAAATGAAAATTTTAATAAGATTAAAATTGAAAAAGATAATAATATTGAAAATGTTGAAATTAAAAATAAAAATGATGGAGTTGTTATTGAAAATGTTGATAGCATTGAAAATATTGAAAATGAAAATGTTTAAAATAAACCTTATGTATCACCTAATTACGTGAGAACCCATAAATGGTTACATGAAATAGATGAGAACATAATAGATAATCTAGATGGAAAAGGTCATCACAAATGGTTTAGTTTTGGGATACCAATATGTTCAGTCAATACTTTTCCAATAAGACATTAATAGAACTATGTCAATTTTTTGTGCAATTGCTAAAGTCTTACAAAATGAGACCATTATTAAAAAAAATTGAAGATTTGTGTCACCAAAAATTTGGATAAAAATAGTATTATTGTAAAAAATATTTTAAATGCTCTAACTTCTATTGGAAAGACTAGTAAGGAAAAAGATAAAAGAGTTGCTCGTAGAGTGGTCACAACCTCACTAGTAAGCCATCATTTGAGAAAGGTCCATTTAATGAGACAAACTTGTATTTATTTAAATCGAAATCATAATTAATTGAATAGAGCACTCTCAAGAAGAGGAAGAATCGATAGCCCTCTTCAAATGATATGTGGGATTTTAGTGGGAGGCTTCCATGTGTTGATAAGAAGCTAACCGATAATGTAAAGAAGCAAATCAAACAATTTTGGCACTCTATATCTAGAGAATCAGTGAATGTAACAAATGCTTTAAAGTTAAGAATTGGTAATCAAGATCACACACTGCATCCTAAACATTTCTTGGAATGTAGCCAAACAATATTGTACAAATTTTTTTGTGAAGCACATCCAAAATTATAAATATCACAAAGGGATTTTGAGTCTTGCAAGTCATTTTATTGTGTACCTATTAATATTTGTAATACATGTTCTAAATACCATGTTGAGTTTCCAATGTATCATGAATTATTATGCTATACTCATTCTACTATGCATACTAACAAAATTTTGTAGGAGTGTCATGAAATACAACTTCCCAAGTCATCTAGGGGCTTGTTAGATTTATTTTATGCATTAGAGGTGATGGTTTCTTTGTTTTTTATAGAAATGATTTTTTAAATGAAATATGTTTGCAATGTGGTGGTTTATCGTAGTTTGTAACATGTTTTCATGAGGGTAGAGAACATTATTTTTCTAACTTGAGATTGTTGAGAAAAAAAGGTTTGAGACAGTCAAATACAGTTTGAAGAGTGGAGGTGAAGGTTCTAGATACTATGGAGGTGGAGGTGATTTTATTTCTGATTTTAAGAAAAATATTTTATACAAGTATGCAAGGAATAACCATAGGTCCCAGTGGTTGGATCAATAATTCAAGATGTGTAAGGACTCTTTCTTGATTGGAACTATTATATCTATGGTTTATTTTTCTGAAAATTATACATTGCAACCACAAAATGAGGTACAATCACAATATTACAATCTATTCAAATTGTTATTTTTGTCCACATAACATATAGAAATTCCCCTAATAGTATAAAAAAGGACAAGAAGATAATTAGGGAGTACCATTTTTACATGACTAATGATAGATCTCATTCATCTAAGTTTGTACAACATTGTTTTGAAAACTTTTTTGAGTTCTTGTAGGAAAAAGGTATTGCAATGGGTCAACATCTCACTTGGTTAGATAATTGCACAAGAAAATTCAAGAATGCTTGTATGTTTTATTGGTTGAGAAAGATGCATGTAGAGAGGTGTGTACCATATATTAGGATTTTTTTTAAGCTGGGCATGGAAAAGACAAGCATGATGGTGTAGGTGAATGTGTGAAGAGAGCTCTAGTTAAGGAACAAATGAAGATCAGAGGTGGTGTAACATTCAGTATTGTGCATTTTATTGTTGGATTGGTGTACTTATGCATCATCACTAGGAGGGACACTTGATTCACAAGTGTGTAAGTTATTTTGGCTGGTTGAGGGAACAATGGGAGAGAAATTGGTGTTGAATAAGACAATTGAGAGGGAGGGAGTGAATTAGTTGTCACAGAATTAAGCCTTTAATTCAATCATCAAATCTAACACTTAATATTGCTTAAATGATTAGTCATCAAATGTCAATGTAGAAACTTAAATCCAACACATAAACACAATAACACCAAATTTATGTGGAAAACCCAATAAGGGAAAAACAACGATAAGGATTAACTCACACTATAGAGAATATCAAAACTGATTACTAAAGGTCCATTTCCTAAAACAAGGCTCGGTGGTTGAAATAGGGACTCATTGTCCAGAACAAGGACTCACTGTCCAATAGGGCTAACAACTTGAGGGATCACTGCCATAGAGATACAAAGAAGAAAAAGAAGACTTGTTACAGAGAGACTAAAATCCCAATACAACAAAGGATTCCACCACAATTACTTCTACACTCGCATGAATGATGGAGTTCACCTTCTACTCACTACATCCATAAACTTAGCATTAAGCTTCACATTGATTTGCCACACTCTCAATACACACACACTCACTGAATAGAATCAATGTCATATCAAATATTACTTCCTCTTTTCCCTTATCACTCTACTTCTTTGCTCTTGTATCATGTTTTACCATTAACTCATCTTGCATTTATACCATCTTTAAGTTTGAAACGTATCCAAAGTCGGCCATCCAAATTCAAATTCAAATTAGGTTAGCATCAAAACATCCTATGGTGGAATTAAAATGAGGGTGACCCAAACACACACTTCAAGGGACCCAAAAAGATCCAGCATGCTTATCATCCTCAAAAGTGGTATTTCACACAAGGTCGGACAAACTAGTGTAAAACATATAGAACCATTAAGCACAAATCTTCCAAATTCTAAAACTCTCTTCAATGGAATCAGGGAAACACAACTTTAGAAATACAAGTCATGAGACTTCATCAAAGAGAAATCCAGACCAACAACATTTCTCTCAGACCTCAACCAGAAACACAAAAAACCATAGTTCACAACTGGTGAACACAACTTGTATTGTAAAATGAATTAGCAACCAAAAAATTGGATATAACATCTTCTAACAATCATGAACAACATATCTAAACCACACAACCATAGGAGCAAATCCAGACCAAAACCTGGAGCAACCACTGAACACTTGCAACATCTCCTTATTACAATTTTCTCAATATCCTCAACATATACAACCAACAACAACTAGTAGATAACTAGTTGACTGGTTGACATCAATGACAACACCTTCAATCTTTCCACAATTCTTTCATTCTTGCAACAATTGGAATGTCAAACAATTAGAGAATATTTAAAAATGCATTCATTTCAAAGCTCAGATGCAAATGCATGGACCATATGGACACGAGAGTTGGCTTGTTTTTTTTAGAATGGTATTCAATGTGATTGAGATCAATGTGAGTCAAGTGAGTGGGTAGATACATGGATTCCACAGTACCTAAACCCTTTATCTATAGTACAATCTTTTTTAAGAAATGAAATGTAAAGTTCACTTGACTACGACCATCTGTTAGATCTTGTACAACAAGACATGTCTATGTAGTTGTAGCACCATAGGGGAATGAAGAGGGGTTGGAATATTGGTTGGCATGATGTCTAAAGGGAGAGAACAAGCTAACAAAGCCAATGACAAATGATGATGGGTCCATGTGTCATACAAGTTTAGTTGTAGTTTTCGAAACTTAGTTATCAACGTATATGATTAGAAGAATGGCATACCTGCATTTGAAGACTATGAAAAACATAAAACCATTCTCATGTATTCACATCTTGTTATAGCGACAAATGTTAATTTATTGAGACATCATGCTAAAGCAAGAACAAAGGAACTATGGACAATTAGTAGTGTTGATCAAGAAGCATTACTTGATACTCTAAAGGTAAGAGATGACCCTTTAGGTGCACCTGTGTAGTGGATCATTTATTGTATGGGACACGTATGATATTATTCATCTTATTTTGATTAATGTTCATAATAATTAAATTTCTTGATTTGGTCACTATCATTTAATATTAAGCATATTAACCATTTTGCATTATTATTTCATTTCATTTAAGTTGTTTATAATAATATAGATTTTTTATTCTAAGAATATTTTCTATTTTGCATTACCATTTCATTATCATTTAAGTTGTTTAGAATAATATAGATTTGTTATATTCTAAGCATCTTTTCTACTTTGCATTACCATTTCATTATCATTTAGGTTGTTTAGAATAATATAGATTTATTATTCTAAGTATATTTAGTTCATTATCATTACCAAGCTCGAGACATTATCAAAACATCTACATCATTCATATCCATCCATGCATCCCATCCTCTCCCATCCATAATATAGATTTGTTATTCTAGGCATATTTTCTATTTTGCATTACCATTTCGTTATCACTTAGGTTGTTTAGAATAATATAGATTTGTTATTCTAAGTACATTTAGTTCATGTTCCATTAAGTTGCATTAGTTTTCATTAGGTTCATTTAATTTCATTACATATACATCCATTTTTATTTTATTATGCATTCATAACATGTCACATATAGCGATCAAAAACATAAACATATATTATAAATATACATAATCGGTAGTAATCACCACCCATATCATATATCATATATAAAAAATTAACTGATATGTAAAAATATAGGTTTCTTAGAGAACAAAGGTATATTTTCAAGTGATTCAGATCAAAACATCAAAGGTAGATCATGTAGATCAATATATTTTTGAGGTACATATTTGATTTGAGAGAATGTTTAGTTCATACTTTGTATTTCATGTCGCTTATGCTCAACAATTTGTCTCTATTTATATGCAAGTTCTTCTTTGACCCCATTTCTAATGAGTATTCTCACATTCTCTCAATTGCTCAATTTTTGAAGGTATTATTGTTTAATTTGTAGTTGATTTCTTCAAAAAATATGAATCCTCTCATAACTTCAAGAAATATAACTCTTAAGTAGAAAATAATGCATTCTGATCTTTCTTGAAGGAGTATGATAATCATTGACAATTAGCAACTACTCACACACCACAATTGACTACCCCAGAAAGAGCACCCAAGAATGATTGGGTGACTTGGGTAACAAGGTGAAACCTACCATAGTATTTACCTACCTACCTTGACGTGTCCACACTACCCATTCGTCAAAATAACCCAAAACTTGACAATTTTCCATTATTTGTTCTTACGACACTTTTAAGACTACCCTAGATTAGTGCACTCCAGAATCATGGGAGGATTCATCGACAAATGGAGGCCTTTTGTAGTGTTGGAAATCCCACTTTGATGCTTTGGTATAGCTGGCTTTGCTCCATTATGCACAAAACAAAACAAAAATGTTTCTTTCCATTTTTGCACTACTTTCCACTGATAACTTTTGCAAGAATGCATTTGACATTGAAACACGCAAACGGTGTTGAGTTGACCAAAATCAAGAGAGGTTGGTTTGAAGGGACTCAATATCCACCTACAAGTGCAAATAAAGCATTCCTACCTACCACGAGCTCCTAGAACGACTTTGTCAAAATTTGACAATTTTTGGCTTTTAGGGCTCTTAAGAGACTACCCCAAAAAGAGCATGCTAGAATGATTTGGTGACTTGGGCAACAAAGTTAGACCTTCCCTAGTAATTACCATCCTACCTTCATGTTTCTATGCTACCCATTCATCAAAATTAATATAAATTTTACAAATTTTTCAATTTTTTGCTCTTAAGGCTCTCAAGAGACCACCCCAAAAAAGAGCACCCTAGGATGATCGGGTGACTTGGGAAAAAAATTCAGACCTTCCCTAGTAATTACCTTCCTACCTCAATGTGTCCACACTACCCATTCATCAAAATTACTATAAATTTTATAAATTTTTCATTGTTTGTTCAAGTGACTTGGGAAACATAATTAGATCTTCCCTAGTGTTTACCTGCCTACATTGACATGTCCACACTATCCATTCATCAAAATTAATATAAATTTTAGAAATTTTGCATTTTTTGTTCTTAAGGCTCCTTAGAGACTACCCCAAAAAGAGCACCCTAGAATGATCGAGTGACTTGGAAAATGAGGTCAGACCTACCATAGTATTTACCTAACTACCTCAACCTATCCATGCTTCCCATTCATCAAAATAACCCAAAAAATTATAATTTTCCATTATTATCTTTTATGACACTTTCAAGACTACCCTGGATTAGTGCACTTTGGAATCACGAGGTGGGGGAGGGAAAGGGGGTCGGACGGGGCTTGGGAAACAAAGGGAGGCCTTTCATAGCATTGGACTACCCACCTTGATGTGTTGGTATGGTTGGCTTTGTTCCATTATGCACAAAACAAAAAAATGCTTCTTTCCATTTTAGCATTGCTTCCTAGTGACAACTACTAGTACATTTTGACCAATTTTTCGATGACAGCCCGTTGGAATTTCGATGGCTATTTGTCGCTATAATTTTGTCAGAATTTTGACTACATTTGAAATGTCGAAATTCTGACCCGGCATCGTCATCGAAAAATTGGTCAAAATGTACCAGTAACTTTTGCAAGAATGCATTTGACACCGAAACACACAAATGGTGTTGTGTTGACCAAAATTGAGAGAGTTTGGTTTGAAGGCACTCGATATCCACTTGTAAGTGTAGATAAAGCATTCATATATGCCATGAGCTACCAAAACAACTTTGTCAAAGTTTTACAATTTTTGGGTTTTAGGGCTCGTAAGAGACTACCTCGAAAAGAGCACCCTAGAATGATTGGATGACTTAGGAAAAAAATTTAGACCTTCCTTAGTACTTAACTACCTACCTTGATGTGTCCAAACTACCCATTTATCAAAATTACTATAAATTTTACAAATTTTGCATTTTTTCTCTTAAGGATCTTAGGAGACTATCCCAAAAAGAGCGCCCTAAGATGATTGGGTGACTTGGGAAATGAGGTCATACCTTCCCTAGTATTTACTTTCCTACCTCGACGTGTCCATGCTGCCTATTCATCAAATAGCCCAAAATTTGACAATTTTCCATTATTTTCTCTTACGACACTTTCAAGACTACCTCGGATTAGTGCACTCTGGAATCACAGGGGGGCTTGGGTGACAAAAGGAGGCCTTTCATAGCATTGGAATACCTACCTTGACATGTTGGTATAGTTGGTTTTGCTCCATTATGCACAAAACAAAAAAAAATGCTTCTTTCCATTTTTGTACTACTTTCCACTGACAACTTTTGCAAGAATGCATTTGACACTAAAACACACAAACGGTGTTGAGTTGACCCAAACCGAGAGAGGTTGGTTTGAAGGGATTCGACATCCACCTATAGGTGCAAAAAAAGCATTCCTATGTGCCACAAGCTCCCAGAACGACTTTATCAAAGTTTGACAATTTTTGGCTTTTAGGGCTCTTAAGAGACTACCTTGGAAAGAGCACCCCAGAATAATTGGGTGACTTGGGAAATGGAGTCAGACCTTCCCTAGTATTTTCCTACCTACCTGGATGTGTTCATGTTGCCCATTCATCAAAATTGCTAAAAAAATTAAACAAATATTTTATTTTTCAATATTTGTGTTCAATTTTAACCATTGTTGATTTCAAAAAATGATTAGTTGACTTTGTTATTCATGTTTTTTATAATCCATACTTTCCTAATATTTATATGTAAGAATTTCTCAACACAAGCTTTGAGTAGGATGTGAGGTTTGATGGCAAAGCATCTAGCATTGGAGTTGATGTTGTTTTCATTGTTCAATTACTTTTACTCAATGATTTTTATATTTTATAACAATTGACTTGTAATATTGCATTGCAGGTGCCTTTGGCTGTAGCAATTATTTGAGATGTACATTATGGACTGAGGGCATCAGCCTGAGCACATATGAGTTGTGTATCTAAGATACTTGGTAGCAAAACACATTGATGTATTTGTACATGAGGACATCAATAAAATTATATGAGCATTCTTAGTTGTAATGAATATTATGCATATGCACCTACTTATGTATGTTGATGAATGTTACACGTGTATATATTTTCACATCAAAATCACTCACACATTCTTACATTGATTCATGTAATGTAATGTATGTGAACCTTAATTTGACACACTACAAAAATGCCTCCTAAAAAAGTGATATAAATAGGTAAAAGACAATAAGTGAATGGTTGGTAGAGATATGAAAAGGTAAAAAACATGTCATAATTATTATCATTCTTCCAATTGAATAATATCAAACTGCCCTTTTTTTATTTGGCTATGATAAGTATGAGATTTACCTTCTCAACAAACATTATCGAATGCTTCTCATACCATTTTGTATTAATTTTAGCTTCTTTTGAAAAAAAAAAAAGCTACCCACTTCATTACAGGAGTTCAAAGAACTAAATTTATCCCACATTAATGACTCATTTTGTATTTGATATTTATAAGATTATATGACCTAGATAGTCTTAAAGAAGATTTGGAGTTTAATTCAAACTAATAAAATTATTTAAGACCCTAACATTTCACTTTTAATGATTTACACTTGGACTTCAATTCAACACCCGAATGGAGAAAATGTTGAATTCCATGGATTGGGGTAGACTGCATTCCATGGATTGTTGACTATGTAAAGGAAAGCTAGTGATGTGTATTTTGGCTATATTAGTTTTTTTTTGTATTTACTGTGCATTGGGAATCCACAGGGGAAGGGAAGGTCCCACAGGGGGACAACAATTGCCCCTTAAATTAGGCCATGACATTTGGAAGAATTCATGAGCATCACTATTGATATTTGGTCTCCTCTTTGCATAACATAAAGTTGTATGTGAACGGGCTTTGAATTTGTGGAGATAGCCATACTAGTAAAGATAGAGGAGATGCACAGTATAAATATTTGCAAAGGGAGGAGAATTTTTTTGTACGTGGCTGACGATGACCTTTTGAAATATAGTTTTTTGCAATTAAGTCTGCACTATGCAGGGCACGCTGAAGTCTAATAAAAAAGCTACATGGTTTTAAGTATGCACTATGTGGGGCACTACATGCTTGCTGATGCACCGACTTCACTTTCTCTCTCCCTTTCCTCTTTAACTTTATTCTCTTTTCCCTCTGACCAAAAGATACATGCTTGCAATTTTAAGATGGAATGAGTTTCTTATTCCATATTTTTTATGATTTGGATTTTAATTTGAATGCCATCATACATTGATACTTCATTAATCTTTATTCGGATGAGACCAACACTCAGAAGTAAGAATGATGCCATGCAAATTAGTCTTGCCCAAAAGAGGACCAATGACCTCTCCGATACATTTTATGAGAATGCCTTCCATAGTTTGAGGTATAGAAGGAATCTTGCAATCCATTTTCTTACTGTGACTTTGCCTTCCTCTAGAGATCCTCTAACAAATATTAGCAAGATTGAGCATGTAATAATGGTGAAAAAACACTAGTGCATCCTCATACATGATTTATTTCACCCATTTACCCACCTTAAAGGACAAGGTGATTGAAGAGGGAAGTAACTTATAATAATAAAAAATAATATTCACACAAAACCTAGCGAATAAAGGCATTTTCTAGATTTTGCTTGTTAGTCAACAATAGTGAAGTGGCTAAAAGAGCTAGTAAATTCAACAAAACTTCCTCTTCCAAACATTCTAGTAGTAATATAGGTATTATGACCCAAGCTATGAAAGTCTTGATACATTCCTTATCTAAATCAAATAATGGAATCCACTTCTTTATAAAAAGGCCAAAGTTAACTAGAAATTCTTGAAGTTCCTGCTTTGTCATCCGATATGGAGCTCCTGATATGGAGCTGCAAATGGAGTTCCTGAAGTTCCTGCGTTGTCATCTAATATGGAGCTCGAGATATATGCTTAGCTCCAGGTACCAGATCAATCCTGAAGTCTATATCTCGCTTAGGTGGCATACTAGGTATCTCTTTTGGAAACACATCAGAAAACTCCTTAAGGAGAGGGTACTATTCCAACGACACCCCTTGACTATCCTCTGACTACAAGTTGCTCAAAGATACAGCAAAGAGCTAAGAACCCTGTCGAAAGTACCTTTTGAGCTGCATGGCAGAGATCATTCACAAAGAAATGGGTTTTTGAACACCCACGATTTCCACCTCCTTTCCAAAATCATCAAAGCACCACACCGCTTTACGACGACAATCAATTATAGCACGGTGTGCACTCAACCAGTCCATGCCCAAGACGACATCATATGAGCCGAGTGGTAGGATTCTAAGATTTACTTTAGTTGACAAAGCCCCTATACTCAAGCTACAATCCTGCACAAGCTTCTCTACAACAAGCTTTGACCCTGAAGCCAATTCAACTTTCCATTTCTTGCCTTGACTAGTTGCCACCAGTCCACGTCGCTCAACCACTAAAGGAGATATAAAGGAATCAGATGCACCGGAATCAAAAAGTATAGAAAAGCTAGAATCACGTAACACACCTGAAGCCTCAATAACGGTACTCTGGTGGTCTGCCTGCCGATTATCCACTACAGCAAATACACGATGAGACCTCCCTGCATCACCTACTGTTGGCTCTGATCCAACTGGCCTCTGATTAAAACCTGAAGTGCTCTTCTGAGGACACAATTTGGCAATGTGCCCCTGCTGCCCACAAGAGTAACACCCAGTACCCCTGCCAAAACCTCTGCCCCCTGATGGAGCATTTGACTGCTGAAAGCTCCCTCGACTTGGCGCTGACTGGATACTAGGTGTAGGCTCTGCAAAACGTTCCTGTCGAACTTGGTTTCTATTCCTGTTCCGATCCTTGCGAAACTGCGAATTGCCACTCTGAGGAGATTGGAAGTTCTTCTATTTTGACTGGTGCTGCTAAGGCTGCTGCTGCTGATGACCCCCTTTCGAGGGTTGAAACCTGTTTCTGGAAGATCCTGCTCCCTGAGACTAACCCCCATGAGTTCCAAAACCTTGAGAAGGTGCACTGCCAATCTGCACTCCAATGTGGCCACCCAAGGCCATGGCCAAATTCTCCTCCACCAATCAAGCCTTCTCAACTGCCATTTCCATTGTCTTTGGCTCGAAGACTCGCACTCCACCACTAATGCGGGCATTAAGGCCCCGAAAAAAGTGCTGAACCAACATGCCTTCATCGTGGCTAATCCTTGCATACTGCTTCAACTCATAGAAGCACCACTCATACTGTTCCACTAACATAGACAACTGCTTGAGATCATGAAACTCGTCAGCCCTGCGCTGCCTCCAATGGTCTGAGAGAAAACAAGCCCTGAACCTGTCCAAGAATAATTCCTAGGTGACCATACTGATATCAAGGTGCAATTTATGTTCCTCAAGCTGCCACCAAGTAGATGCAAAGCCTCGCAAGTGCATAACTGCGCACCGAGCCTTGGTATTGCTACCGTAAGGGTGCATGGCGAAGCAACGATCTAAGTCAATTAGCTAAGTTTCAGCTTCTAGTCCACCTCCTGAACCATCAAATGTCAGTGGGTGAGCTCTCAACAAATCCCTCATATGGCCTGCTAAGACTGCATCCTGATCAGAAGTTATTTCCCTCCGCCTCGGTGACCTTTCTCTTTCTCTTTCTCTTTCAATCAGTGGCTCCTCCTCTGGCCTGGGTCCCAAATGAGCCAGAATTTCTCCAAGAATATGCTGTAAGGAACCATCTAATCCAGGCTGCCCTGGGTTTTGACCACCTGACGGATTATTGTGAAGACTCGGCTGTTCCTCATGCTCAGAACCATGAGAACTTGGAACTGAGGGACTTCGCCGGTTTGCTCCACAACCAGCACCGCGGCCTCTTGCTTGGCCACGTCCTCTACCTCGAGGCATATTTCTGCACAACAAGATAAAGGTACAAATAAGCTCCAGAGTTCAAATGAGAGGTTACTTAATGGACCTAACTACCCAGAGACCCCAGCATTTGCAAACCTGGCTCTGATACCAAGGTGTAACGCCCACCGTGCAAACCCCAGAGAACTCAAAAGAAGGCAAATAATAATATTTTATTTTTTTTAAAACAAATAAATTAAACTTACAATACATTAATCATAATCACATAACATATTACATCACATTATCTCACTTAGTTCTCTGGGGCACGCGAGGTTACTTTGCAACCACAAATGGAAATAAAAGATAATGATAAACCATGCAACCAATTATAATATAATAACCATGAATAAATGTGCATCCATGAACCAAAAGCAAGAATATTAAGATACCACATAATCCAATCATATGAATCTCATCAAATAAAATTACACAGAATCCTAACTATTACATCATTGTTATAATGTTACATTACAATCTTTTGATATAATAATTACGATGAATTTCCCAACCAAGTGGGATGATACAATTTACAAAGAATTTTTAATAATAAAGTGAGCACTAGAACAACTCCAACTGCGGAAATGCTGCGAACAAAGGATGCTGATGGGGAACCCAACGAGTGCGGAGCACGTTCCACCCAACCATGTGAATTATAGATAACTCACCCCCCGTGCTCAGAGGTGACAAGGAATTTAACCCGACCAAGATTGCCAAACTGACTCCATGACCAAAAGGTACAAACTCAACTACAACTCAGAGAATACAATTAAACCAGGCAATGACAATAACAAGTCACCAAAGTATACTCATAAACACCTTCACAAGAATCTGAATCAACAATAAGAGTACAAAGCTAAGGAAACTGATACAACATCCAAAGTCCAAAATACATTTCCAGAGGCAAAAAGGGCAACAAGGCAAACAGGAAGTCTAGTGGAGAGTGTCATTGCATAGCTCTCATGGGATCTCCTGGCTCTTCCTCCAACATGAGGTGCCGACACCCATCTATGGATCTCCTGGCTCTTCCTCCTACTTGAGGCGTCGACACCATAGGGTAGCTCATGTGGAGTCAATAACCTCTCGTGAAGATGAGATTATGACTTTTCCAACCACGGCCTTCTTAATCTATCATTAGTCTATGATAGCCCTAATGCATAGATGAGGAATCAAATTTCTATTATCTTGAGTTTTTTACTACCCATCCCCCTAATTCTATTTTTAGGTTATCACTTGTTTAACTACTCTTACGTGGGTTCTCCTGTGCACTTCCTCTTAACCGAGGTGTCGGCCCCCATGAAGAGCCACTCTCCCTAAGACCCCTAATAGAGAATTGAAACAAGACAAGGGTTGAACCTCAACAAATAAGCATGAAACCAAAACCAGAACAAGCGAGGCATTAACCCTCTCGCAACAACTCAGAACCAAAAAGTCTCAACAACCGTTCAACCCTTCCAAACATGAACCATAAGTTTTCAACTCCAAAGAGAAATTCAAAACGAGAATAACATCCAAAAATAAACAAGCCTCTGGAACAAGGTTTCAAATCAACAACCGGGTTCCCACATCGACATTAAAGCCAACACAATAACAGAATGCAACTACACATAAATTGATGATCTCAAAACACCATATCAACTTTACTCAAAACAATTAAGACAGGAAGCACTACAATTTTCTCAAGATCGATTATTAAATTCAAAAAAAAGCAAGGAACAATTGACATATGTAAATAATAGATTAAATTTTTATTATAATAAAATTATTAACATTTTATTTCCCAAAGATAACTACATTTCTATTAACAGAAACCATTTAGTTTTGCAGTCTAATCCTTGCATATGAAAAAAATGCATTATAATTTATCATATATTTTTATATATAAAAATAACCATACATAAACATATATATATATATATATATTTATTTAAATTTTCATAAATTACATTTAAACTAAAATAAATAAATAAAATTATATAAATGTTTAAATTTTATGTAATTTAAATTTAATAAAAAATAAATAAATTTAATTGCTGCTGTCTCTGCCCCTCCCCTCACTGGCCACCACAGGCCTGCCATCTGCCCCTCAACCTTTGCAATTTTAATTTTATTTTCATTTTACACACTTGTCCTTCCATGTACCTAATTTCACATAGCTTCGCTTCCTCACTTAATTGTACTCAGAATTATGATTCAACTGGAAATATAAACTACAATCAAGATTTCATATAATATATATATATTTGTATATCCAATAATAAATAGGGCATTTGAATAAATTAAATTTTTCAGAGAAGGAATAAAATTTTCTTCAGTAAATATATACAGAGATATACAAATTTTCAGAGCAGGAATAAAATTTCTTCAGGACAACAGAATTTTAAGAACACAACAGATTTTCCCCAAATTTTTCTTTTATATATTTGAAACCCAGTTTTTCCTAATCTATTTGAAACCCCAGATTTTAAAAAAAAACCAAAATTTTCCTAATCTATTTGAAACCCCAGATTTTAAAAAAAAATTAGATTTTTCCTAATCTATTGAAAACCCAGATAGTTTTTTTCAAATGCATGAAAACCAAATCATTCTCTTTACCCAATACAAAATGATTTTCATTAGAATTTTTAAACAAATAAAGAGAAAGGGATTTTTTTTAAAACCTGGACTCCTGCTTGTTGAAATGTGATGAAGTTCTTGCTCCAACTAGCCCTTCAAATAGCTCTCGCTCCTTTCCTCAATACTTCATTTTCAGCTTCTCCTTCTTCTTCTTCTTCTTCTGTTCTTTCTTGACAGATTCTCCACACAAAAACCCTCCAGCACAATCTCCCTCTTTTCAAAAATAAAATTCTAAAATACTGCAATAAATTCTTCTAGCACAATCTCCCTCTTTTCAAAAATAAAATTCTAAAATACTACCATCCTTTTATTTTATTTTTTTTTCAGCAAAAGAATAATTCCCCTCTTCTTTTCAAAACCTCACTATATTTCCCTCTCCTACATGCAACCCAACCAACATTTTCTATTATCAGCATTGCATTTTCTGCCCACACATGATTTCCCATTTGTCATTATTTCACTCTTTTTAAAAACTCCATTTTGCCAGCCTTACTTGCTCATGCACAAAATTTAAATTTAATTATTTTATTATTATCTTCAACTCGGTAATTTATTTACATTGGCAATACACCATTTAGTATTTAATAAAATACACGACTTTTCAATAAATAAACATTTAAATATTTAAGTACAATTTAATCTAATATTTTAATCAACAATTTTTAAATTAAAAACACCACAACATATAAAATACCAACATTAATTATATACAACATAACACAACCTCAACTACAGAACATACAATACCATACAACAAGGCGGTCTAACATCATGGAACGGGAAAACTTCATTGTCACCTCTGTTTCAACTTTATACCATTGGGTTATTTGTGCTCGCCCTATCCTGCCGAAGCAGGTGGAATCGAGACTATGTACCTACAATTCCTGCATACAAATGAAGTCGTGTACATGTGCATATATATATAAAATCAAAGCATTGTATTGTGAGAAGGAATCATAGTGTAACAGAGCACTCACAATGAGTGATGCTACACTGTCCTTCATCACATCTATCCTAACAATTATAATATGATTGATAAAAATAACATTTCTAATACTAACAATTCATCTCATGACATAATCTATTAAATCACTACATCATAATATAAATGTGAAAATCAACTAAAATCACCAACCACAATGTCATATGAAATAATCATGTCCACAAAAGGAGTAACAACATCATCAAATGTCCAACTAACCAATCACACAAAACAGTATCATCATAGTATCAATGTATCAAATCAAAGCATAAACTAATGAGTCCAACTAGCAACTAGGAGGGTTATTACATCCTCCCCCCCTTAAATCCGGCTTACTCCTGTAAGCCAGAAAACAAGTAAGGGTAGGATTCTCTGATACGGGAAGCATCCTCCCATGTCACTGAAGTCTCATCATTGGGGTCCCACTGGACCCTCACCTGCTCAATATCCCTGCCTCTGAGAATGAGTCTCCTATGCTACACCACGGCCACGAGCTCTAGAGCTAGCTGCCCGTCCTCGACCTGTAGAGCATTCCAATCAAGTACATGAGTAACATCAGGAAAATAAGGCCTAAGAACAGAAACATGAAACACATCGTGAATCTGCGATAGACTGGGTGGCAAGGCCAGGCGATAGGCAACAGGACCAATACGCTCTAACACCTCGAACGGACCCACAAAATGGGGTGCAAGCTTAGAACCCTTTCCATAACGAATAGGGCTCTTCCGAGGACGAACTCAAAGAAACACTCGATCACCTACAGCAAACTGCTGATCAACTCTGTGTGCATCAGCAAAATTCTTCTACCTATCCTGAGCCGCTACAAGATGCTCTCGGATGCGAGCTACCTGCTGCTCCATATCATGAAGCATCTCAGGTCCAAGAAGAACCCTGTCCTCCAATCGATCCCAGCTCAAAGGGGTACGACAAGGACGACCGTATAAAGCCTGGAATGGAGCCATGCCAATCGAACTATGATAACCATTATTATAGGCAAACTCAACCAAATGCAGATAATCTTCCCAACGAGATTGTTGGTCCATGACATACATGCGAAGCATATCCTCAAGCACCTGATTAACTCTCTCAGTCTAACCATCTGTCTTAGGATGGTAGGCAGAACTAAAATTCAACTTAGTCCCTAAGGACTGCTGCAAAGATGTCCATAACGCAGATGTGAATACCGGATCTCTATCAGAAATAATCTTGCACGGTATCCCATGTAATCAAACAATATCTTCCATGAACACTCTAGCCACCACAGAAGCAGTATAGGAAGATCGAATGGGAGATAAATGGGCTACCTTGGTCAACCTGTCAACAGTGACCATGATAGCGTCGTGTCGCCTAGAAGACATAGGCAACCTGGCAATGAAATCCATAGAAATAATGTCCCACTTCCACTCCAGAACAAGATGAGGTTGCAACAAACTTGCTAGATGATGATGCTCAGCCTTAACTCTCTGACATTCTAGACACCTAGCCACAAAATCAGCAATGTCACGCTTCATTCCAGCCCAAAAATATAGTGAGCGAAGATCACAGACATCAACTCCCAGGCTGGTCATGAGCCTATGAGTTTGGCCAGATCAGGGTACAAAAACCCTCCAGGGAGGTGTTGGGACATGACTCCGCCCATGAATGTAAAATCAACTATTCAAACCAGAGCAACCAGAAAATTTTCCAAAGCTCCTCTCCTGGCCTCGACCTAATCTCCCAACTTCACTTACTGATACCAAATCAAGAAAGAGCTTCCAAGGATCCGACTTTCAACCTCAAGAGCCATAGCAGAAATCTCATGCTTGTGTCTACTCAGCGCATCTGCCACCACATTCTCCTTGCCCTGATTATACTTCACCTCAAAATCATATTCGCACAAGAATTCCATCCACCTTCTCTGCCTTGCATTCAGGTTCGACTGCGTAAAGATGTATTGCAGACTACGATGATATGTATGCAACTCAAACTGATGACCAAGGAGAAAGTGTCGCCACCTTACTAAGGCATGCACAACTGTGGCTAACTCCAAGTCATGAGTGGGGTAATTAAGTTCATGATCCTTAAGCTTTCATGATTCATAAGCAATCACTCGCCCCTCCTGCATCAACACAGCCCCTAAGCCTTCCAACGAAGCATCATTACACACAACAAAATCACCTGACGGATTAGGAACTGCTAAGATTGGAGCACTAGTCAGCTTGTCCTTCAAAGTATGGAAAGCCAACTGACATTGTTCGGACTAAAGAAACTTCTTTCCCTTCCTCTGCAAGGAAGTGATAGGATGAGCCAACCTAGAAAACCCCTGGACAAAACGCCTATAGTATCCTGCAAGTCCCATGAAGCTGCGAATTTCTGAGACATTTGTGGGTGCGGTCCAATCCACAATAGCTTGGATCTTTGTAGGATCAACCGAAATTCCCTCACCAAAAATCACATGGCCCAAATATTGAACTTTAGCCTTATAGAATTCACATTTCTTGAGATTGGCAAACAACTGATTACTCCTTAAGCACTGCAACACCTGTCTTAGATGTTCCTCATGTTCCTCCATAGACCTAGAATAAATCAGAATTTCATCGAGAAACACAAGGATGAATCTATCCAAGTATGTTTGGAACACTCCATTCATTAGGCTCATAAAGACTGAAGGTGCATTCGTCAACCCGAATGGCACCGCGGTGAACTCGTAATGTCCGTATCGAGTACGAAATGTTGTTTTATGAATGTCTGGATCAGCAATCCTCAACTGATGATATCCTGATTTGAGATAAATCTTAGAGAACACCTTTGCCCCTTTTATCTGATCGAAAAGATCATCAATTCTGGGTAATGGATATCGGTTCTTCACTGTTACCTTGTTCAACTGCCTGTAGTCAATACACAAGCGAAGAGAACCATCCTTCTTCTTTACAAAAATCACAGGTGCTCCCCAAGGAGAAACACTTGGGTGGATAAATCCCTTAGCCAACAACTCTTCCAGCTGCAAATGGAGTTCCTGAAGTTCCTACGTTGTCATCCGATATGGAGCTCGAGATATTGGCTCAACTCCAGGTACCAGATCAATCCTGAAGTCTATATCTCGCTTAGGTGGCATACCGGGTATCTCTTCTGGAAACACATCAGAAAACTCCTTAAGGAGAGGGTACTGTTCCAACGACACCCCTTGACTATCCTCTGACTCCAAGTCATTCAAAGATACAACAAAGAGTTGACAACCCTGTCAAAAGTACCTTTTGAACTGCATGACCGAGATCATTCGCAAAGAAACAGGTTTTTGAACACCCATGATTTCCACCTCCTTTCCAGAATCATCAAAGCACTGCACCACTTTACGGCGGCAATCAATTATAGCACGGTGTGCACTCAACCAGTCCATGCCCAAGACGACATCATATGAGCCGAGTGGTAGGATTCTGAGATTTACTTTAGTTGACAAAGCCCCTATACTCAAGCTACAACTCTACGTTTCTACAACAAGCTTTGACCCTGAAGCCAATTCAACTTGTCATTTCTCACCTTGACTAGATGTCGCCAATCCACATTGCTCAACCACTAAAGGAGATATAAAGGAATCAGATGCACCAGAATCAAAAAGTATAGAAATGCTAGAATCATGTAGCACACCCAAAGCTCCTCAATAATCCAGATCTCCCGGGCCGACATCCCACCGCAGTAAAATACACGGCGAGATCTCCTCAGATCAGCTCCAAATTGCTGGCCCCAATCCAACCGGCTTCCATTAAAACTGGCGCTCTTTCTTCAGCATACACCGGTAATGTGCCCCGCTGCCCACAAGAGTACCTAATACCTCATAAAACCTCTCACTGATGGCATTTGACTATCGAAAAGTTCCCTCTAATTTGCCAATGGACCGGATACTTATAGGTGGTCAGGTAAAATGTTCCTGTCGAACTTGGTTTCTATTCCTGTTCTGATCCTTGCGAAACTGTGAATTGCCACTCTGAGGAGATTGGAAGTTCTTCTATTTTGACTGGTGCTGCTAAGGCTGCTGCTACTGATGACCCCCTTTCGAGGGTTGAAACCTGTTTCTGGAAGATCCTGCTCCCTGAGACTGACCCCCATGAGTGCCAAAACCTTGAGAAGGTGCACTGCCAATTTGTACTCCAATGTGGCCACCCAAGGCCATGGCCAAATTCTCCTCCACCAATCGAGCCTTCTCAACTGCCATTTCCATTGTCTTCGGCTCGAAGACTCCCACTCCACCACTGATGCAGGCATTAAGGCCCCGAAAAAAGTGTTGAACCAACATGCCTTCATCGTGGCTAATCCCTGCATACTGCTTCAACTCATAGAAGCATCGCTCATACTGTTCCACTGACATAGACAACTGATTGAGATCATGAAACTCGTCAGCCCTGCACTGCCTCCAATGGTCTGAGAGAAAACGAGCCCTGAACCTATCCAAGAATAATTCCCAGGTGACCATACTAATATCAAGGTGCAATTTCTATTCCTCAAGATGCCACCAAGTAGATGCGAAGCCTCTCAAGTGCATAACTGCGCATTGAGCCTTGGTATTGCTACCGTAAGGGTGCATGGCGAAGCAACGATCTAAGTTAATTAGCCAAGTTTCAGCTTCTAGTCCACCTCCTGAACCATCAAATGTCAGTGGGTGAGCTCTCAACAAATCCCTCATATGGCCTGCTAAGACTGCATCCTAATCAGAAGTTATTTCCCTCCGCCTCGGTGACCTTTCTCTTTCTCTTTCAATCAGTGGCTCCTCCTCTGGCCTGGGTCCCAAACGAGCCAGAATTTCTCCAAGAATATGCTGTAAGGAACCGTCTAATCCAGGTTGCCCTGGGTTTTGACCACCTGAAGAATTATTGTGAAGACTCGACTGTTCCTCATGCTCAGAACCATGAGAACTTGGAACTGAGGGACTTCGCCGGTTTGCTCCACGACCAGCACCGCGGCCTCTTGCTTGGCCACGTCCTCTACCTCGAGAAATATTTCTGCACAAAAAGATAAAGGTACAAATAAGCTCCAGAGTTCAAATGAGAGGTTACTTAATGGACCTAACTACCCAGAGACCCCAGCGTTTGCAAACCTGGCTCTGATACCAAGGTGTAACGCCCACCGTGCAAACCCCAGAGAACTCAAAAAAAGGCAAATAATATTTTTTTATTTTTTTTAAAACAAATAAATTAAACTTACAATACATTAATCATAATCACATAACATATTACATCACATTATCACACTTAGTTCTCTGGGGCACACGAGGTACATTGCAACCACAAAACAGAAATAAAAGATAATGATAAACCATGTAACCAATTATAATATAATAACCATGAATTATTGTACATCCATGAACCAAGAGCAAGTATATTAAGATACAACATAATACAATCATATGAATCTCATCAAATAAAATTACATAGAATCCTAACTATTACATCATTGTTATAATGTTACATTACAATATTTTGATATAATAATTACAATGAATTTCCCAAACAAGTGGGATGATACAATTTACAATGAATATTGAATAACAAGGTGAACACTGGTACAACTCCAACTGCGGAAATGCTGCGAACAAAGGATGCTGATGGGGAACCCAACGGATGCGGAGCACGTTCCACCCAACCATGTGAATTATAGATAACTCACCCCCCGTGCTCAAAGGTGACAAGGAAGTTATCTCAACCAAGATTTCCAAACCGATTCCATGACAACATGGTACATACACAAATACAAACTCAAAGAATACAATTAAACCAAGCAATGAAAATAACAAGTCACCAAAGTATGCTCATAAACACTTTCACAAGAATCTGAATCAATAATAGGAGTACAAAACTAAGGAAACTGATAAGACATCCAAAATCCAAAATACATTTCTAGAGGCAAGAAGCAACAAGGTGAACAGGAAGTCTAGTGGAGAGTGTCATCGCATAGCTCTCATGGGATCTCCAGGCTCTTCCTCCATCATGAGGCGCCGACACCCATCTATGGATCTCCTGGCTCTTCCTCCTACTTGAGGCGCTGACACCATAGGGTAGCTCATGCAGAGTCAATAACCTCTCATGAAGACGAGATTATGACTTTGCCGACCATGACCTTCTCAATCTATCATAAGTCTAAGATAGCCCTAATGCATAGACGAGGAATCCAATTTTTAATTATCTTGAGTGTTTTACTACCCACCCCCCTAATTCTATTTTTAGGTTATCACTTGTTTATCTACTCTTACGTGGGTTCTCCTGTGCACTTCCTCTTAACCGAGGCGCCGGCCCCCACGAAGAGCCACTCTCCCTAAGATGCCTAATAGAAAATTGAAATAAGACAAGGGTTGAACCTCAACAAATAAGCATGATACCAAAACAAGAACATGCGAGGCATTAACCCTCTCGAAACAACTCAGAACCAAAAAGTCTCAACAACCGTTCAACCCTTCCAAACATGAACCATAAGTTTCAACTCCAAAGAAGAAATTCAAAATGAGAATAACATCCAAAAATAAACAAGCCTCTGGAACAAGGTTTCAAATCAACAACCGGGTTCCCACATCGACATTAAAGCCAACACAAAAACAAAATGTAACTACACATAATTTGATGATCTCAAAACACCATAACAACTTTACTCAAAGCAGTTAAGATGGGAAGCACTACAATCTTCTCAACATCAATTATTAAATTCGTAGGACACCAGGAACAATTGATATATGTATATAATACATTAAATTTATTATAATAAACTCATTAACATTCTATTTCCAAAGACAATTTATATTTCTATTAAGAGAAACCATTTACTTTTAAAATCTGTTCATTGCATATCCAACAGAATACATTATAATTTATCATATATTTATATATATAAATAAACATACCTAAACATATATATATATATATATATATATCAACTTTCATAAATTAAGTTTAAACTAAAATAAATAATTAAATAAAAAAAACAGATTATATTTATGCGTTTTAATTTTTAGTAATTTAAATTACTAAAATAATTAATAAAGAAAAAAGAAAATTAACAAAACAAGGGAGTCTTACCTCCCTGTCGGTGCAGTCCTTGCAAGGATTGCCCACGGCAGTCCCTGCAAGGATTGCGCACAACAGTCTTTAAGACTGCTATGCGGCAGTCATTCCACCGCACCAGGGAAGGGGGGGTACGGCCAGTCCGTCCCTCCCAACCCTTTCAAATTTTTTATTTTTATATACATTTTTTTTATATGCATTTTTTTTTTATGATTTCTTTTTTCATTTTGTTTTTTAAATATTAATTATGTCCTTAACAGACACGGACGCCGATGCAGTTCGGCTCTAAAATAAAATTAAAATACAGTTTCCAAATATAAACTATAAATATAAACCTCAACCAAATCTCATATAAAATAAATATATAACTATATATATATATTTGAATAGCATTGAACAGGCATTGAATAAATTAGAACTGATCAGAGGAGTAAGAAAAATTTCCTCAACAAAATACAGAGATACACATGGTTTTAAATTAATTACTATTTGCTCTCATAATCTGATATCCATTTTCTTGTAAAAGAGAGGAAGGATAAATTAATTCCCAAACCATTTCAAAACCCATATTTTTAAGACAACAACAAATTTTTCCCCAATCATTTCAAACCTAGATTTTTCCCAAATTAATTGATAATCCAGATTTTTTTTCAAATTAATTGATAGCCCAGATTTTTCCCTATTTTATTTGAAACCCAGATTTTTCCCTATTTGTTTGAAATCCAGATTTTTCCCTATTTTGTTTGAAACCCAGATTTTTCCTATTTTATTTGAAACCCAGATTTTTCCCTATTTTACTTGAAACCCAGATTTTTCCCTGTTTTATTTGAAACCCAGATTTTCCCCAAATTGCTCAAAACAATATGATTTTTATTGAAATTTTTAAACAAATAAAGAAAAAGGGATTTTTGGAACCTGGACTCCTGCTTATTGAAATGTGATGAAGTTCTTGCTCCAACCAGCCCTTCGAATAGCTTTCGCTCCTTCCCCCAATACTTCGTTTCCAGCTTCTTCTTCTTCTTCTTCTTCTTCTTCTTTTTTTTGGATAGATTCTCCACACAAAACCTTACCAGCACAATCTCCCTCTTTTCAAAAATAAAACTCTAAAATACTACAATAATTTTTCCAGCAAAAGAAGAATTCCCCCCATTCTTTTTCAAAACCTCACTATATTTCCCTCTCCTACATGCAACCCAACCAACATTTTCTATTATCAGCATTGCATTTTCTGCCACACATGATTTCCCATTTGTCCTTATTATCTTCTTTTTTTTAAAACTCCATTTTTCTAGCCTTACTTGCTCATGCACAAAATTTAAATTTAATTATTTTATTATTATCTTCAACCCGACAATTTATTTACATTGACAATACACCATTTAATATTTAATAAAATACATGACTTTTCAAATAAATAAACATTTAAATATTTAAATACAATTTAATCTAATATTTTAATCAACAATTTTTAAACATATAAAATACCAACATTAATTATATACAACATAACACAACCACAACCACAAATCACGACAACTACAAAACATACAATACCATTCAAACAAGACGGTTTGACATCATGGAATGGGATGACTTCATTATCACATTTGTTTCAACTTTATACCGTTGGGTTATTTGTGCTCGCCCTGTCCTGCCAAAGCAGGTGGAATCGAGACTATGTACCTGCAATTCTTGCATACAAACGAAGTTGTGTACATGTGCATAGATATATAAAATCAAAGCATTGTATTGTGAGAAGGAATCGCAGCGTAACAGAGCACTCACAATGAGTGATGCTATACTGTCCTTCATCACATCTATCCTAACAATTATAATATGATTGATAAAAATAACATTTCTAAACTAACAATTCATCTCATGACATAATCTATTAAATCACTACATCATAATATAAATATGAAAATCAACTAACATCACCAACCACAATGTCATATGAAATAATCATGTCCACAAAAGGAGTAACAACATCATCAAATGTCCAACTAACCAATCACACAAAACAGTATCATCATAGTATCAATGTATCAAATCAAAGCATAAACTAATGAGTCCAACTAGCAACTAGGAGGGTTATTACATCATCCCCCCCTTAAATCCGGCTTACTCCTGTAAGCCAGAAAACAAGTAAGGGTAGGATTCTCTGATACGGGAAGCATCCTCCCATGTCGCTAAAGTCTCATCATTGGGGTCCCACTGGACCCTCACCTGCTCAATATCCCTGCCTCTGAGAATGAGTCTCCTGTGCTGCACCACGGCCACGGGCTCTAGAGCTAGCTGCCCGTCCTCGACCTGTAGAGCATTCCAATCAAGTACATGAGTAACATCAGGAAAATAAGGCCTAAGAACAGAAACATGAAACACATCGTGAATCCGCGACAGACTGGGTGGCAAGGCCAGGCGATAGGCAACAGGACCAATACTCTAACACTTCAAACGGACTCCACAACGGTGCAAGCTTTAGAACCCTTTCCATAATGAATAGGCTCTTCGAGGACAAACTTGAAGAAATACTGACACTTCATGAAATCAGCCGATCAACTCTTCCTCGGTGGTGTATCAAAGAACTTCTTCTTCGCTCGCCCTAAGCCGCTACTGTGATGCTCTCTTCCGACAAGTGAAAGCAATTCGCTACCTTATATCACGAAGCATCTCAAGTCCAAGAAGAACCCTATCCTCCAATCAATCCCAACTCAAAGGGGTACGACAAGGACGACCATATAAAGCCTGGAATGGAGCCATGCCAATCGAACTATGATAACCATTGTTATAGGAAAACTCAACCAAATGCAGATAATCTTCCCAACGAGATTGTTGGTCCATGACATACATGTGAAGCATATCCTCAAGCACCTGATTAACTCTCTTAGTCTGACCATCTGTCTCAGGATGGTAGGCAGAACTAAAATTCAACTTAGTCCCTAAAGACCGCTGCAAGGATGTCCATAACGTAGATGTGAATACCGGATCTCTATCAGAAATAATCCTACGCGGTATCCCATGTAATCAAATAATATCTTCCATGAACACCCTAGCCACCACAGAAGCAATATAGGAAGATCGAATGGGAGAGAAATGGGCTACCTTGGTCAACCTGTCAACAGTGACCATGATAGCGTCATGTCGCCTGGAAGACATAGGCAACCCGACAATGAAATCCATAGAAATAATGTCCCACTTCCACTCCAGAACAAGATGAGGCTGCAACAAACCTGCCGGATGATGATGCTCGGCCTTAACTCTCTGACATTCTAGACACCTAGCCACAAAATCAGCAATGTCACGCTTCATCCCAACCCAAAAATATAGTGAGCGAAGATTAGCGTACATTTTCTTAACTCCTGGGTGTGCCGAATAAGGAGCTCTATGAGCTTCGGTCAAGATTAGGGTACGAAGACCCTCTGCAGGAGGTACATACATTCGGCCTCCATAAAGCAAAACACCATCAGAATCCATAGAGTAACCAGAAAATTTGCCTTCCAAAGCTCTGCCCGACTCAATCTCTGATTTCACTGCTTGATACCAATCATCTGAAGAAAGAGCTGCAAGGATCTGACTCTTCAAATCAACCTCAAGAGCCATAGCAGAAATCTCATGCTTGCGTCTACTCAACGCATCTGCCACCACATTCTCTTTGCCCTGAATATACTTCACCTCAAAATCATATTTGCACAAGAATTCCATCCACCTTCTCTATCTTGCATTCAAGTTCGGCTGCGTAAAGATGTACTGCAGACTACGATGATCTGTATGCAACTCGAACTGATGACCAAGGAGAAAGTGTCGCCACCTTACTAAGGCATGCACAACTGCAGCTAACTCCAAGTCATGAGTGGGGTAATTGAGTTCATGATCCTTAAGCTTTCATGATTCATAAGCAATCACTCACCCCTCCTGCATCAACACAGCCCCTAAGCCTTCCAAAGAAGCATCAGTACACACAACAAAATCACCTGATGGATCAGGAACTGCTAAGATTGGAGCACTAGTTAGCTTGTCCTTCAAAGTCTGGAAAGCCAACTGACACTGTTCGGACCAAAGAAACTTCTTTCCCTTCCTCTGCAAGGAGGTGATAGGATGAGCCAACCTAGAAAACCCTTGGACAAAACGCCTATAGTATCCTGTAAGTCCCATGAACCTGCGAATTTTTGAGACATTTGTGGGTGCGGGCCAATCCACAATAGCTTGGATCTTTGCAGGATCAACTGAAATTCCCTCATCAGAAATCACATGGCCCAAATACTGAACTTCAGTCTTATAGAATTCACATTTCTTGAGATTGGCAAACAACTGATTACTCCTTAAGCACTGCAACACCTGTCTTAGATGTTCCTCATGTTCCTCCATAGACCTAGAATAAATCAGAATGTCATCGAGAAACACAAGTATGAATCTATCCAAGAAAGTTTGGAACACTCCATTCATTAGGCTCATAAAGACTGAAGGTGCATTCGTCAACCCGAACGACACCACGGTGAACTCATAATGTCCATACCGAGTACGAAATGTTGTTTTATGAATGTCTGGATCAGCAATCCTCAACTGATGATATCCTAATTTGAGATCAATCTTAGAGAACACCTTTGCCCCTTTTATCTGATCGAAAAGATCATCAATTCTGGGTAATGGATATCGGTTCTTCACTGTTACCTTGTTCAACTGCCTATAGTCAATACACAAGCGAAGAGAACCATCCTTCTTCTTCACAAAAATCACAGGTGCTCCCCAAGGAGAAACACTTGGGCGGATAAAGCCCTTAGCCAACAACTCTTCCAGCTGCAAACGGAGTTCCTGAAGTTCCTGCGTTGTCATCCGATATGGAGCTCGAGATATTGGCTCAGCTCTAGGTACCAGATCAATCCTGAAGTCTATATCTCGCTTAGGTGGCATACCAGGTATCTCTTCTGGAAACACATCAGAAAACTCCTTAAGGAGAGGGTACTGTTCCAACGACACCCCTTGACTATCCTCTAACTCCAAGTCACTCAAAGATACAACAAAGAGCTGACAACCCTGTTGAAAGTACCTTTTGAGCTGCATGGCAGAGATCATTCGCAAAGAAACGGGTTTTTGAACACCCACGATTTCCACCTCCTTTCCAGAATCATCAAAGCACCGCACCGCTTTACGGCGGAAATCAATTATAGCACGGTGTGCACTCAACCAGTCCATGCCCAAGACAACATCATATGAGCCGAGTGGTAGGATTCTGAGGTTTACTTTAGTTGACAAAGCCCCTATACTCAAGCTACAATCCTGCACAAGCTTCTCTACAACAAGCTTTGACCCTGAAGCTAATTCAACTTGCTATTTCTCACCTTGACTAGTTGCCACCAGTCCACATCGCTCAACCACAAGAGGAGATATAAAGGAATCAGATGCACTGGAATCAAAAAGTATAGAAATGTTAGAATCATGTAACACACCTGAAGTCTCAATGACGGTGCTCTGGTGGTCTGCCTGTCGATTATCTACTGCAGTAAATACACGATGAGACCTCTCTACATCACCTACTGTCGGCTCTGAACCAACTGGCCTCTGATTAAAACCTGAAGTGCTCTTTTGAGGACACAATCTGGCAATGTGCCCCTGCTGCCCACAAGAGTAACACCCAGTACCCCTGCCAAAACCTCTACCCCCTGATGGAGCATTTGACTGCTGAAAGCTCCCTCGACCTGGTGCTGGCTTGATACTAGGTGTAGGTTGTGCAAAACGTTCCTGACGAACTTGGTTCCTGTTCCTGTTCCGATCCTTTTGAAACTGAGAATTGCCACTATGAGGAGATTGGAAGTTCTTATGTTTTGACTGCTGCTGCTGATGACCCCCTTTCGAGGGTTGAAACCTGTTTCTGGAAGATCCTGCTCCCTGAGACTGACCCCCATGAGAGCTAAAACCCTGAGTAGGTGCACTGCCAATCTGCACTCCAATGTGACCACCCAAGGCCATGGCCAAATTCTCCTCCACCAATCGAGCCTTCTCAACTGCCATTTCCATTGTCTTCGGCTCGAAGAATCGCACACCACCACTGATGCGGGCATTAAGGCCCCAAACAAAGTGCTGAACCAACATGCCTTCATCATGGCTAATCCCTACAGCTTTAATCATAGAAGTGCCGCCATACTATTCCACCCATATAGACAACGCTTTGAGATCATGAAACTCGTCACTCGCTACACTTCCAATGGTCTAAGAGAAAACAAGCTCCGAACCTATCCAAGAATAATTCCTGTGACCATATTGATATCCAGTAATTTCTATTCCTCGATGCCACTCATAGATGTAAAGCCTCGCGAATGCATAACCGCGACCGAAATTTCTTGGTATTGCTACCGTATGGGTGCATGGCTAAGCAATGATCTAAGTCATCCGTTTCATTTAGTCCACCTCCTCAACCATCAAATGTCGGGTGGGTCAGCTCTCAACAAAATCTCCTCATATGGCCTCGCTAAGGATCAGATCCCCGGAGTGTTAGGCTATTTCCTCCTCGCCTCGTGACCTTTCTCTTCTTTCAACTGCGGGCTCCTCCCTCGCCCGGTCCTAAAATAACAAGCTTCAGAATTTCTCCAAGGAAATGCTGTAATGAATCATCTAATCTAGGTTATCCCGCCTCACCACCGACGTATTATTGTGAAGATCAATTTCCTCATGCTCAACCATGAGAACTGAACTCAGGGACTTTGGCTTGCTCCACGCATCAATGCACATCAAGCAGCCTCTTTGCCGCCACGCCCTTCACCTCGGTGCGCTATTTTTTGCACAACAAGATAGCAGTACAAAATGTAAGCTCAAGAGTTCAAACACAAGGCTGCTTAATGGACTCTAATCATCTAGAGACCCCCGGCGCTAGTAAACCTAGCTCGATACCATGTTGTAACGCTCTGGCAAACCCCAGAGAACACACAAAAGCAAATAATTTTTTTTTTTTTTAAAAAAATTAAGTTAAACATACAACACATTAGTCATAATCACATAATCATATTACATTACATTATCACCCTTAGTTCTCTGGGGCATGCGAGGTTACATTGCAACCACAAAACAGAAATAAAAGCTAATGATAAACCACATAACCAATTATAATATAATAACCATGAATAATTGTACATCCATGAACCAAGAGCAAGAATATTAAGATACCACATAATACAATCATATGAAACTCATCAAATAAAATTACATAGAATCCTAACTATTATATCATTGTTATAATGTTACATTACAATCTTTTGATATAAGAATTACAATGAATTTCCCAAACAAGTGGGATGATACAATTTACAATGAATTTTGAATAACAAAGTGAGCACTGGTACAACTCCAACTACGGAAATGTTGCGAACAAAGGATGCTGATGGGGAACCCAACGGGTGCGAAGCACGTTCCACCCATCCATGTGAATTATAGATAACTCACCCCCCGTGCTCAGAGGTGACAAGGGAGTTATCTTGACCAAGATTGTCAAACCGACTCCATGACAACAAGGTACAAACTCAAATACAAACTCAGAGAATACAATTAAACCAAGCAATGACAATAACAAGTCACCAAAGTATGCTCATAATCACTTTCACAAAAATCTGAATCAACAATAGGAGTACAAAACTAAGGAAACTGATACAACATCCAAAATCCAAAATACATTTCCAGAGGAAAAAAGCAACAAGGTGAACATGAAGTCTAGTGGAGAGTGTCATTGCATAGCTCTCATGGGATCTCCAGGCTCTTCCTCCAACATGAGGCATTGGCACCCATCTATGGATCTCCTGGCTCTTCCTCCTACTTGAGGCGCCAGCACCATAGGGTAGCTCATGCAAAGTCAATAACCTCTCATGAAGACAAGATTATGACTTTTCCGACCATGGCCTTCTCAATCTATCATTAGTCTATGATAGCCCTAATGCATATAAGAGGAATCCAAATTTTATTATCTTGAGTGTTTTACTACCCATCCCCCTAATTGTATTTTAGGTTATCACTTGTTTAACTACTCTTACGTGGGTTCTCCTGTGCACTTCCTCTTAACCGAGGTGCCGACCCCCACGAAGAGCCACTCTCCCTAAGACCCCTAACAAAAAATTGAAATAAGACAAGGGTTGAACCTCAACAAATAAGCATGATACCAAAACAAGAACATGTGAGGCATTAACCCTCTTGCAACAACTCAGAACCAAAAAGTCTTAACAACCGTCAAACCCTTCCAAACATGAACCATAAGTTTTCAACTCCAAAGAAGAAATTCAAAACGAGAATAACATTAAAAAATAAACAAGCCTCTGGAACAAGGTTTCAAATCAACAACCGGGTTCCCACATCGACATTAAAGCTAACACAAAAATAGAATGTAACTACACATAATTTGATGATCTCAAAACACCATATCAACTTTACTCAAAGAAGTTAAGAAGGGAAGCACTACAATTTGCTCAAGATTAATTATTAAATTCATAAAAAAACAAGGAACATTTGATATATGTAAATAATACATTAAATTTATTATAATAAATTCATTAACATTCTATTTCCAACAACAATTATATTTCTATTAAGAGAAACCATTTACTTTTAAAATCTATTCATTACATGTGTAAAAGAATACATTATAATTTATCATGTATTTATATATATAAAATTAAACACACACACACACACAATAATATATATATAAATTTTCATAAATTAAATTTAAACTAAATAAATAAATAAAACCCATTATATATATGCTTCAATTTTAGTAATATAATTTAAACTTAAATAAATAAATAAAAGGAAAGTGAATTAACAAAAAGGGGAGTTTTACCTCCTCAAATGCATGTCAGCTCTTGCAAGGACCCATTTACCCATGCCTCAGATCACATGCTAGCCATACATCAAGACTCAGGTAGGGTACAAACACTGGGCTCCCCAAACCCTTTATAAAAAAAAAAATTATATATTTTTTTTTATAAAATTTTCATTTTGTATTAAATATCAATTCTGTCCTTAATAGGCACGGACGCCGACGCAGTTCGGCTCTAAAATAAAATTAAAAGAAAAATTACAGTCTCCAGAGATAACTCAACTGAAAATACAAACTTCAATCAAATTTCATATAATATATATATATATATATTTGTGTATCTATCAATAAACAGGGCATTGAATAAATTAAAATTTTCAAAGAAGGAATAAAATTTCTTCAACAAATATACAGAGATATACATGATTTTTAATTGAATACTATTTGCTCTCATAATCTGAAATCCATTTTCTTGCAAAAGAGAGGAATATTATATTAATTCCCAAAACTCTAAGAATCGGTTTAACTATGGGGATCTAATGGCTTCAAAGAAAGAACAGATTTTTTTCTCAGTACCATGTTTTAAAGAAAATCTCAGAACATTCAAAACAACAGAACTTAAAAAAAAACAACAGATTTTTCCCATTCATTTCAAAACAACAGATTTTTCCAATCACTTGAAAACCCAGATTTTTCCCAATTACATGAAAACCCAGATTTTGCCCAATTTACTTGAAAACCCAGATTTTTCCCAATTACATAAAAACCCATATTTTTCCCAATTT
>VDFB02322610.1:171940-287726 GCA_007258455.2 Sequoia sempervirens | reverse complement strand
AATAAGAAAAAAATAAAAGAACAAACAATAAATATAATTGTATATGTATATAGGCTATATAAGTTATGAATGCTCATGAAACATTGGAAAAACTTTGGAGTATCTCATCATCCTCCAAAATATTGACATCTTCACATCACATTACCATCATATTTCTCTTCATTTAATCTTTCATTGTATTCTTCTTGACTTGCCTTTTCAATTGTACATTTGTTTATTGTTGGTATTCCTTTATACTTGACAAAACACATGGTCAACTGGTGTCACATTAGGCTTCCTTTTTTACCTAAATTTATTTTTTATTTGGTTGTGGTTATGGAGGCATGTTTAGAATTTGATATAATAAAACCTCTTGTTTTGGTATCCAAATAGTCTTCTAGGCATGAAAATTTATCTTTTGAATTTCTTTAGCTTTTACTTTATTTTTTTCATTTGTTCATGGCTAATTTTTTATTTGTATAGCTCTTTAGTCTTGTTTGTTGTTTTAAATTATGTTATGAAATTTCCAAGAAATAAATAAAAAATAGTAGACCACTTCTAGGGGGTGATATCCATTAATAAAAAACATATATACAAATTTATTATTAGAAGTTGTGATAATTTAGGAGAGTTCATCCCAATTTTTAGGCATAACTATGTAGTGATACACCCTTTGATCCTAATTAAGCTATTAATATATTAAATAAACATAATGTTCAGTTTAAGCATGCCACAAGTGATTCACCTTACTATATTTATAAAGATAAAATATTAGGAACATACCATGTCCATCCCCTTTGAAAAACCATTTTCCTCGATGCTTAGCAACTCTAGATGCTTTTGTATGAATTGTTTATCTTCCAATGTTACATCTTTAGTTGGTGGATTCTTCCACTTGATTAGGAATTCTAAGATGGCTTTATTTTGTAATTATTTCACTTGTTTCTCAATGATTGCCTCAGATTCCAAAGTAAACTTCCCTTAGTCATCTAACTCAAGCAGTTCTAATTGTATTGGACTATTCATACCTATTACTTTTTTCAAACAAGAGACGTGAAATATATTCTTAACTTATAAGCTACAATTCCTATTTGATGGTGAATCTTATAGGGACCATAAATTTGGGTGCAATCTTTATGTTCTTATGTTGCTTAAGTGTCATTTTTTATAAAGTTGCAACCAAATAAATAACCAATTTCCCTCCTCAAAATGACTCTCACTATGATATTGATCTACTTGTTATTTCATTCCTTTGAGCCATTAAATTATCCTTAAGGATTTACAAAATTTCTTGTTGGTGTTGAATATGATCTTGTATTGTATGATTTTTGGAACGAGTTTACAAATAATTAGTAGATGGTGGAGGGTATCCATAAAGAGCCTCAAATGGAGTCATCTTTGTTGATGTATGAAATGATTTGTTATGCCGCCACTCTACTAGCGATAGTCATTTGGACCACCTTCTCTATTTTTTATAAGAAAAATAATGTAAATATCCTTCCAAACATTTATTCATAATTTTTATTTGGACATTTGATTGTAACTGATAAGATGAACTATGTGCTAGTTTTATACCTCGTGCTATAAATATATTTGTCCAAAAGATACAAGTGAAGATAAGGTCATGATCACTCATGATGATTTTGTGAAGACCATGAAGTTTTTGTATATTTTTCATGAATAATTTTTCCACAATACTAGCATGAAAGGGATGAAAGAGTTCACAAAAATATGCATACTTAGAGGTCCATCCACAACAACTAAAATTGCACCAAATATTATTTGACTTTGGCAACCCTATGATGAAGTCCATTGATATTTGTTCGGACCAATGTTATGTTTGAATGTCTAATGGTTGTAAGAAGCTTGAAGTCTTTATTATTTCACCTTTATTTTATTGGCATATTAAAAATTTTGTCACAAATCTATTTACATCTCCCTTAAAACCTTTCGAGATGAAATTTTTCTTTACATGATGACAAGTCTCTAAAAATATTGAATATCCTTTTATTCATGAGTCACGCATTTGAGATTATATGCTAGCTTTCAATTGAGATTTTTTGCACAAAAGAATTGATCTTTGTACCATAAGGAATTTCCTTTACAAACATACTTATCTAAATAATATGGGTCATGTTGAAGTTTTTTAATGACCTTCATTTATAGAGGATCATGCTTCCACTCTTCTCATGCAACTTCTAATCATTCAAGTTATAATAAAGAAATGGTATAAATATTTGCTTCATCTACTTCTTGTTTGGCAAGGGAACTAACTAAAATATACTCTACCTTTTTATAAATAACTCTAAAGTCGTACCTACCTTAGCATCTTGCTAACCCATTTTTGCCACTCTTCTAAAGACAATCATTGCTCCAAAAAAAAGGCTCTCATGATTTGTCTAGACTTTGAAATGCCTTTCCATTATTCATTAACATCCTTATTTAACTACATGAATAACATTTATATTTCTTTCTCATATGTGGGTCTTACCAAGTTCTTTCCTTTGAATTGTTGACTCTCAAATGATAAGGAATGTCTTTTTGCATCAATATTGTGTCAATACCATATCAAGAAGCATCACATTTTATCACAAACGCCTTAGAAAAGTCTAGGGTATCTAGCACATGTGGAATTGAGATCATTTTTAGTTGTTGAAGTGCTTTGGTGGCTAGATTTGACCATGAAAAACAATCCCTCTTCAATAGTGTTGTTAAGGGTGCTACTATATTAGCATAGTTACAAATAAATATTTTATAATATTTTGTTAGACCCAAAATACTTTGATATTTTTAGGTTTCAAACTCTCTTTTATTGTTGCAATCTTCTTAGGGTCCACCTTAGCACCTTCAAATGACACCACGTTCTTAGTATTCAACTTCTTTTACCCCAAAAATGCATTGGATTATTTTGCATAGAGTTGATTATCTTCCAATACTTATAATATCTTCTCTAAATGTTCCAAATTTTCTTCCCATTTTTTACTATGGGTGAAGATGTCATCAATGAACACCAACATACTTTTTTGAAGAAATAGGAGAAATATTGAATTCACAAGGCTTTGAGAAGATGATGGGGAATTAGTAAGACTAAATGACATTAGTAGGAATTCATAATGAAACTAATATGTTCTAAGGAAATTTTATGTATATCTTCTTCCTTTATTTGAATTTGATAATAACTTGAATGTAAATATAACTTAGTGAAGAAAATTGCACCATTCAATTCATCTAATAATTCATCAATAATAGGAATAAGAAACTTATCTTTTAGAGTGAACTTGTTGAGCTCCTTCTAATTTACATTCTCCATGACTCATCCATCTTTTTAACCATAACCACCGACGATAAATAGACAAGGTGGACGATGTTGAGTTTTCACATATTATGCTTCTACAAAATGTAGTGTCATTATACAAGAAGAATCTTTCTTAATCATTTTTCCATCCTATGAGAGCTAATAATTTGATTGGTGGTGGTTTTACTTCTATAATTTTTATTTTTATTTCATCTGTATTAAAATTCATGAATAATTTATAAAACTAGAGGAAATTGTTCCCAACTATTTTAAAACATTGCACTCCTAAAACTGCTTCTACTCCTCCAATTAAGACAAATATTTTTGAATCTAGGTGATAATCTCCTATTGAGAGTTGTATATGATGGAATTTATCACAAGAGAGTTATTTCTTATCATCTATCATGACCTAGAAATTAGAGATTGGATACACACAAAATTGAGCTCGTTAGCCAATCTTCTATTAATGATGTTATGTGTAATACGTGTATCAACCATCACCATCACCTTTCTCTTTTTATATTAAAAAATAATTTGAGTGTTTGTGGTGTGCTTTTGTCAATCAATGCATGTAGAGAGATAGTGGCTTTTTCTTCCTCCTATAAATTTGCATGCTCTAGTTCCATATTTGATTTGTCTATAGCTATAGTTTAACCTCGTGTGGACCTTTTGGTGATGAAGCTTCATTTCTCAATATGTAATGTTTGTTGCATACATTTTCTAACTATATAAGGTTCTAAAAATTGAAGATGTTTAATGTGATCATTAATTCCATTGATTTAGAGTTGTACCCTCTAATAAGGTGTCACATGTTGAGTCAAAAGCATCAATCTCATATGCTCAAAATTATGTTTAGATACGAACCCTATTTGTTTTAAATTTATCGATTGCATAAAATAGCTTATCTTCCATGGTTTTTCATAGTGGCCTACTAATTCATTAGGAAATTATTTTCATCTAAGAATTTTCCTTTTTCTTCGCTCATCATCCATTCATACCATTGATAAGGTTCATATTTTAAATGTAGTGAGACTGTTAATCATTGCATTGTCTAATATATTATAAAGTTAAAAATATTGTTCCATAAGACCTATCTATGCAATTACATATGTACCATCAAACTTATAGATGTCAATCTTGGGTAGGTTTAATTCTGGACATTGGAAAGGTTGCCCTACACCTTGGTTTTATCTATTAGGATTGTACCCACCTTGGTAGTTTTGTTGGTGCCTTGATTCTAATAGTATTTCATGTTTAAACCTATTTAAAATCTCATTTAAACATGCTAAAAATGGGTCAAATTAATTATCATTAATAAAATATACCACCATTTAACATCGTAATGGAATTTTCCCCTCAATTTAGGTGGTGGACAATAAAGAGTCATTGGATTCAATATTTTCAAAAAAATCCTTTAATCCTAAAAATAGCATGAATTTCAATGTGTGTAATCTTAACTCATATTTTTTTATCACTAGGGAGGCCAGTATCAACTGTGAGTTATAACAATAAAATTTAGAACATGGGATATTACTCAATTTTATGGTCATCTCTTGACAAACTTTGACCACTAAATTATGAAAAAAAAAAATCAACATTTATAAAGAAGTAACCTTACCTAATTTTTAAAATATATTTCCAAAAAATTAAAAATCTAAAAATTGTGGCCTATGGTATAAAATAATAAAATACTTTGACCTAACTTTGACTACTAAATTGTGGAATGTATTTTGTCTCTAACAATAAATTACAAATATTTTACCCAACCTATTTTTTCATTATCTTTCCAAAAATGTAAAAATATTTTTAAAAAATCTAAAATTTGTGTCTTGTAGAGCCAATTAATGAAAAAATAAATTTAAAAATAACTGCACAAAAATTACCATAGAAAAATATTTTTTACTTGAGCAATTATTTGTTATATACCTCAAAACCCAAAAAAATTAAGTCCAAATTCACAATGGTTTGTAAGTTATGGTGGAACAAATATCTTGACCCAAATCATGGATTTGATACTACTTGTTAAGTTATTTTCTATATATAAATGTGAAAATTAGCAAAATAGTAGAGTACTTCAAGGGTTGACCACCAATAATGTTGTCATGATGGTTGATAGGTATTAGGGGGCCTTAACCTCTTTGATCCTAAGACTTCCAGATTATATAGGCACCATCCAAAGGTAATTCTTGGTGTTAAAAAATCATGCAAGTTCAAAAAAATGGGACCTCATTTCAAGTTCATATGAGTTCTAGATTCTAGACATATAAAAGATCTAATTTGTAGAGAAAGTATTACCCAAGCAATACATCATGTTGCTAGAAAGGAGATGGCAAGCTATCTCTTAAGAGATACCTTGTCAAAGGGTAAGTGTAGAATAGATTGTCACCTAAACAATACCTCAAGCAAGGAGAGGACAAGCTATCTCCTAAAAAATACCTCATCAAAAGGCAAGGGAAGACAAGCCCAAAGTCTTGCCCAAATAATACCTTCTCCAAATGAGAAAAGATAAGAAAAAATCGAAGTATTGTTGTAGTGATTTTTTAAACTAATTCCTCAACCTTATAACTCCTAAAGATTAGTTACAATCAAACACATATCTCAAAAAGAGAAAAGAAAAAAATAATAGTTATAATAACCTAGGCTCTATTCATGCAAAAAAAAAGCATGAATGAACTATATAATAATGATGAATTACCCTTGATAAAGGATAAATAACTCTAGGTAAGGATTAAATTAAATCATGATGTGTATCATAATCCTATGATTTGAGACATATATATATATAAACAAGTATATCAATGTGAAAAAGGACCTAACTCATTAAATAGAAAAATACATTTTACTCTAACACCCTTTTAAGTGCAATTCATGGAGAAGCTAAAACCTCTAATAACAAATGCATAAAAAATAAAAATAGGTCCGAACAACTGTCTAATGAAGTACCCATGTAAAAATGAAAAAGACCTCTCATAACCAAACAAAGTAATAAAACTTCATGGAAAAAACTCCTCCAAAAGAGAGAAAGACATGTGAAAGACTAAGAAGCCTCTAAAACAATGTTCCAAAAAAATAGGAACATAAAGATAGACATGAAAAACACCATTGGAACACAAAGAAGATGCAAACAGCTATAAAAAAAATGACTACCAATTTTGAAACTGAAGAATCTCCTTTGAAATCAAGACAAAATAAATAAAAATATGCATGAGTGACCCCAATAATACTACTAGAACAATGATTAGATGTCAAACCAAGACAACAATTTGATAGTCGAAGATATGGACGGAACATCAATTTGCAAAAGTGACCACAACAACATTACTCAACCAATGCAAAGTATATTGCAAGTAAAAAATACATATGTCAATAGTCTGAAGAAATTGATCAACTAAGGATGGAAAGTTATCTCCAAAATTAGAAATGCAAGAGTGTCCATATGATATGTGTTGCATCTCACTGAAATGCATGGGTAACCAATTGTTACATCTGCCTAGTACATAGCAACAAAAATTGGATATATAACTCGCTCCAAATAAAAACCAAGTGTTAGACACCAACAATATGATACCACGACCATAATGTTGACAAGAGAGAGATAAGTCCACTAAAATAGTGTTGTCACAATATAGTGTATGAAGGAAAAGAAACATCATTCGAACATGCACAAGATAGTACCTAGAACTAAAAAAGGTTGTGCAAAACAAAACACAGATGCATAAAGGTAGACAAGGTTGTGATTTCAAATAACAAAATGCACACAACAAACCCCCCATGACAATTTATAAAGTAGTGCAAGTACAAAAAATGGCACAACATGATGTGCAAAATCCTCATAATACATGTACAATGGTGGTATTTTATTGCAGTGCATTTACAAATGAAAAAATGCATTCAACAGATGCTTACAATGTCCAAAAAGGACTGCAAGTTGAAAACAAAATTTTGATAGAAGATGAGAGGAAAGGGAAGGCTCCACTACAAAGTGCGAAAAAATAATGCAATTTAAAAAAATGCACCAAAAAAGGAGTGCAAATTTATGGCCCTTCAAAGCATCCAAAATGAATACACATCTATATCATTGAGAAAATTGAAATACAAAAATAATAGAAACCCAAACTGAAAATTACTTGCACCATCATGAAGAGCACAAAATTCTATCTCATTTTTAAAAAAAATTTAAAAAAAGAGCTTGGATGAGCAAGAAAAAAGTCTCTGAAGTTTGAGTACTAAAACAAAAACTTCATCCATGAAGGGGTCAAAAAAACTTGTTGATGTCACAATCAAAATTGGCCAAATTGTCGTCAAATAAAGAGGTTTGTTAAAAATGGAGTTATAACCAAAGAAAATATTCATCTACTAAAAAGATCTCCAAAAAATTGACTACAAGCTAGGGTTGGATTTTACAACAAAAAAATTATATAGTGGCAGTCCAACCGCCCCCCAAAACAAACTCAAAATTAGTTTGTCACCAAACCCTAACATGTCGTATATGAAATAAAGGTTTTTGGGTTTTTTTATCACAACCCTAAGGTCCACTTCACTCCAAGAGACACTCTGTAAAAGTCCCTAGTCAAATCTCTCAAAAAAGAGCAAGAAAGTATAGATTTGGAACACTGATACCATGTTGGAGTTCATTTTTCAACCTTATAGCTCTAAAGGAACACATGCAATCAAACACCTATCACAGAAAAAGGGGAAAAAATAAAGAAATTTATATAGTAGCATTGACTTTATTGATATTAAAACACATAAATGAAGTATATAATAATGATGAATTACCCTTGAATGATAGAATTAACCTTGATAAAGGATATAAAAACTCCAAGTGAGGATTAAATTAGATCAAGACATGTGTCCTAATCCTATGATAAGAAAAAAATACGCATGACCTAAGTAAGCTTAAATATGCTAATGTGAAAAAGGATCAAATTAATTAATTAGAAAAATACCTTTTACTCTCAACGTTGATACATTCCTAAAAACATGAAATTACATCTTTTGAAGTTGTCGTTGCAATGACACATTCAATTTTGCAACAAAATAGAATGGGCCAGCTTAATGAGAAAGGTTTGTGTACCATGATATATAATGGAATGGACAAGCTTGTTGATTGTTCTTTGGATGTTGATTTATGTGAACATCACATATATGGAAAACTAAACCATGTTAAATTGTATTCTTTGCTTGATATGATGGGATTTTGCATTTGGTTTGTAGTATTTTTTTTCTTACCTATTGTTCTTTCATTAGGAAAATCTTGGTTCTATGCTTCATTTATTAAGGAATTTTCCAAAAAAATCATTGTTGTTTTTCTCAAACAAAAATCAAAGATCTTCAAAAGGTCACAAAGTTAAAAGCTCGTATTGAGACCCAAATGGAGAAGATCAAGCTATTGAAAATGGGCAATGCTAGAGAATTTTATTCCGTAGAGTTTGAGAAGTATTATAAGGGCAATGGAATAGCTCCACAATAAACAAATAAATTCATTTCCCCCTCAATAGAATGAAGGTGCCAAAAAAAACGAGGCATTGATGGAAAGAGCTAAAAATATGTTTAGTGGAGCTGAATTAGAGCAAAAATTTTGGGGAAAAGCAATAATATTGCTTATCTAATAAAAAAATATCGCATGTTACCTCTTCTTGATAAAACCCTTGAGGAGGTTTGGACAAACAAGAAGCCCTCTTTTTACCATCTCAGACATGCATATTCTAAAGAAGAAGAAGTCTAAGTTAGACATTAAAGCTAAAAGATGTATCTTTATAAATTTATGTTGATTGTGTGAAAAGATACAAGTATTGGAACCCTAAGACAATGAAGAAGGTATACAATTAAAATGTGATCTTCAAAGGGATCAAGTCTTCTCTTATTAAGCAACCAAGAGATGAGAAAGAAAAAGGCAGTGCAACTGATGTAAATGACTAAAGAAATTCTACTTGAGGATGAACCAAAAGTTCATGAGGCACATATATAGGTAGGTGATCAAGAAAAGGTTTTTGAGGAGAAAGAACCTTGCACTTTGCTCTTGAGAAGCTCTACTCATCAAAGAAAATAACTTTAAAGCTATATCCCACCAAAATTTAGTTGAACTTTTGCATTGTTTGCTATTGATGTTGAACCTATAATTCTAATAAGAGTTTTTTTCTTGCTTGAACAAAGAAAACCTATAGCATATAAATAGGTTTTCAAGAAGTTTGGTTTTGATGGTAAATTTGAAAACCATAAGACCCTATTGGTGTCAAAGGATGTTCTCAAGTTAAAGGAATTGGTTTTGTTGAGATTTTCTCTCATGTTGCAAATCTTACATCTATTGGATCTTTGTTATCTATTGTTGTTGTGTATAACCTAGAGCTTGAGTAAATGAATGTTAAGTCAACATTTTTGCATGGTGATTTAGAGGAAGAAATATACGTCACCTTGAGCACTATGTGGAAGAAGTCAAGAAAATTTTACTTCACAAACTAAATAAGTTTCTACAACTTAAAATAGTTAACCCAAATGTGAGAAAAATATGGTTTGCAATTTAAACAAATATATCTATATCTTAAACAATCAACCCAAATGTGATAAAACACGTTTGATGAATATGCTTTGAAGTTAATATACTGAGTGCGCTGTTTTGTGGTTGAGTTTTTTTCAACCAAAAGGGCTTTTCCTAGGATAAATCTGTTGTTAATGTGTAAGCTATTCTTTGTTTTTAATTTATTCCATCAATCTTGATCAGACTAGTTATCATGTCATCGTTCCATCTTTTTATTAAGTTTATTCCCATCATGGGTTTCGGTATTGAATACCCTGAAATCCTTGCAAAATGTTAGATTGTATTTGGGGACTCTAGGATATAATAGAGAATCAAATTCTTCATAAAAAGGATTATGCATATAATTCAGAATGAATGTGTTTATACAAAAGATTATGCATGTGTGAGGAATGAATAATAAGAATCATAAAACAAAAAATAACATTTTGTTCATTTGCTTCATGTTATACTCAAATATATTTTATTATTTATCCGAGTGCTATATGACTGTAACAAACATTATCTGAAGGTTTCCAGAGATATTCATGCTTCTTAGATGATTCTGGTTGATTGTCTTGTAATTGTTCGTTTGAACTTTTGGTGAAGGCATTAGAATGATTAAACCTCGTCTTTCATTGAATGAAGGTGGCACTGGCTACATTTTTGTTGGATGTTTTTTAATAAATCTGCCTCGATATTTTTGTTATATTTAAGCTAACGAACAAAACTATCGACTTCAGATATATCTAGAACATTTAAAACCTATACATCAGAACAGAAATACCAATAATACTATAACAGAAACATATTACCTGACAGTGATGCTATTGTGTAACTTTAATGTTCTTTATCTTCTATGTTTTCGTCTTATATACGCTATTAGTATTGTTCTATCCTTTAACCTCCATGTCATTTTTCTAGTCTCATTAATAACACTGGAAAGTCTAAAATTGCAAAAACACGTCTTAGCATTGAGTTTCTTTTATGTTAGAAAAATAACATTTCTTCTGTTTTAGTCTTTACTGGACAACAAGCTTCGTTCATATTAAAGATTAGAAATTCTTGCAAGTCTATCGTAATTTCTTGGGCAGTAGCAAAAATTTGCCAGTTTATCACTCACTGTAACCAGACATGCTAGATTTGCACCTGGATATGATGAAATAATAGGTATGTTTTCTTTAAAATATAGACTGGTGATTGGATATGGCCCATATATGACTGCCTATCTAGAGATAACGTGGGTATTGCACTGCTATATCTGAGACATGTCAGGTTATAACACAAATGTTTTGCCGTGTCAGATTTGCATATTAAGTGTCCATGTCTGGATACTGTTATATATGCTGATATGACAAGGGTAACCAAGAGAATCCAGCAGCTTTAACGAGATCGGATCTTATTGAGAAACATACATTCAAATTTGATTGAGAATCAAAAGAATCGAAAAATTAAGGGACCCTCAAAAAATTCAATAAGAAAGACATTAATTCAATGACCAAAATTCTGTCGCATAGAGGTTGCCCCTTTAAGATGACTAAAAAACTTGTTACAGATGGGTAAGCTGATATGACAAGGGTGCCCTGGAGAAACCAGTAGATTTGATGAGATTGAGCCTTAGCAAATGCAGTGGTCCACATTCAAGTATGAGTGACGATACAAAAAGTGCAAGAATTTAGGCAGCACCTCAAAAATATTTTTTAAATAAACATAATTGCATAAAGGTTGGACAGTTTAGACGACTGAAAAACGGATGCCAAAAGGTTGGATTGCTAAAGACATTCTGCAGGTAACGTTAGGTCAGACCATTGTGGGAAGAGGGTTAAAGGCAAAATGAGAAAACCTTAAAGATTTACATGATGTTTAGGTATAATGGGGAAAGGCACCGGTCAAAAGTCATTAACCACAGACAAAATCACCTAAAACTGTCCATAATTTCAATGCTCAGAATACTGGCCTAAATTTTGGCGACTAATATCTGAGATTTAGAAATACAAATAAAGAAATTGAGAACACATGAAACCTATGTTGCCAGTTCATCCAGAAGAGGCCCCAAGACCAGGTCCAAGTTGAACCCTGTCCAGGATCCCGTTCGGTGTGATCTGGGATCGCACAGAAGGCAGCATTAAGTATGTGGATTCATCCTGGATTAACCCAAGCAAACGCAAAATGAACCTGAGCAGATCCAACTGAACCCAGATAGAACCTGTGGGTTTTTGGATGTTTTTTTTTCCTGCACAGGTGAATCCCTTGCAAATCCTCCACTTCTCATTCCGCAAAAGTCAATGGAAGGCTGCAGCATGGGAGGATATTTCGTTCCACCAAAGACAAAACTGTTTGTGAAAGTGTGAGCGATGGGAAGTGATGAAAACATTTGGGAAGATGTTCATCATTCTAAGCCCAAGTGATTTACAGGCAATAATAAAGATGTGAGAGGTCAGGACTTCAATCTGCTACCCTACGGATCAAGAAGAGGATGCCCAAGGATATTCATGGAGATATTGAGTTGGCAATTGATCAGCTGGTTTATTGCTTAAACTGGACTGTGGAGAGTGAGGTGGATGTGGTGGAAGAGTTTGGATTAACTATTCCTAGAAAAACTTCACTGTTTGCCCACCCTTCACAGAGGCTCGCAGCTGCATATCCAATTTAAGGAAGTATTATCTGATAAGTGCCTTTTGAATGTTTTTAACTCTAATTTTAGGTTTAAATTGATTAATACATAATCATAATGTTAATAATTATTTAAATTAGTCAAGCCCATGTGGTGAGTCATTGGGTTAAAACTTAATTGTGGAGGCCCGTGTTCAAGTCCCCAAAGTGGCATTAGGTTTAATAAAATTGAATATAATCAGGTTAATTACCAAATTCACCGTTGAGTGTGGCTTAGCCCAACGATTGAGGCCAGGACAAGTCCTGGGTGAATTTGGCAGAAGAGACACCCTCACTCATGGTATCTAAGCCAAAGAGCTTCCCACAAAAGGAATATCCGAATAAAGTTACAAAAATAATAATAATTTTTAAAATTAATAATATATAATAATATTTAATATTCATTAATATTACCTTGATTTATAATTTTATTATTAACTTTGTTAATATTGTATAAGGTTCATCACTATTATTTTATAATTGAATACTAAGAAATATGTAAATTGTCTCTAACATTCCTGCCTCTAATAAAATACTAGGAAATCTTACAAAAGGTAGAAGAATCTCATCTCATCTTCTCCCTACAAAATGAACATATGGAATCCATATGAACTCAAACTTGAACGATCAAAGGTAGCAGGCAGGTAAAGATTGTATTATCATGCCACTGTAACCTTGGATTGAAAGATTGAAAGACAGTTGAAATCATAGTTCCCAACTTCCCACACACAAACAACACAAGAACTAAATGTTTGCAGCACTCTAAAATACAAAAACGCAAAAGGATTTATGCTAATACATGGATGAAAATATTTTATGAGGCAAACGAATCAACTAAAAAAGGAACTCTCAAAAAACAAATCATTAAAAATTAAGGAACTCTCAACGAAACCACAGTTTTAACCAACCAAAAATTTGTTACACAAAGGCAGCCAAGCCGTGGACAACAGAAAAGGACTTCATGATCAATAGCTCTATTCACCAAAGAAATCGTTCAAAATAAGAACTACAGTAGTTTAATGGTTATGGAATTCTAATTTTTTTGTGTAGGAGAACAATAGAATATTTAAAAGTCCAGAATTCTCTGAATTTTTATGTAGGAAATCAATTCCAGAGTATTACTGCACATAAATTAGAAAACAGGCGAGCATATGGGAAACACAAATGTTGAATGTGAAAAAACCTTCTTGGGTTAGAAAACTCTACAGGTGCTTGTATTATTTCTGGATTTTTTTGACAAAGTTACACTAGTTTTTAACAGTGTTGCTCTAAAGGTGTTCTTTCAGCAGAGAAGCATACCAGAAGCAGCCTTGGTCTGTGATCAGGTGGGTTGAAGGCACAGTCAAGAGCCGCAGCAGTGATGGCAGATTTCACCTCAGTTTCTGTGCAGCAAAGAGATCTGTGTGTGAAGATGTAGCAGCAATTAGCAGGCATGTGCTATCCTTATTTCAAAGTGTTGTTCCAAGTTAAGAGGCTGCTGATTTTGTTCTGTTTTTAGCTAAGTTACTGATTCGTCCAGAAAAGGCCTCAGGTATGATACGGTACGATTCAGAAATGAAAAACGGTACAGGTTCGATTCAAATTCGACCAGGAAACGAATTTCAGCCTATGGATACGGGCAGGAAATGAAACCCACCCTGTGGGTACGAAAATTTAGTCCCTGGTACGTACCCAGACCAAACCCGACTGTTTAAACACTCAGGACATGGAAAAAGTCACGTTTTTGACATTTTTTAATTATTTTTTTGACTTAAAGTTGACTTCTAGATAATAAAATATTGACTCCAACCCTAATCTTTGCCTCCAAACACATCAAATAGGTAAAAACACTCTCATTTAACAATTTGTGAATGAAAAACAAGTTTTTTTGCCTCCATTGCTGAACTTTCTCTCTTGCTTGCACAAGCTTGAATAGACTTGAAGGCTGATCGTTGGTTGTTCAAAGTTGATTGTTGTGCTATTCCTAAGCACTTGCAAGTGTCCGTTCGTTGCCAAGAAGATCATAGAGCAAGATTTGTTCAAAAGAGGTAGGTTTCTTTGAAGTTTTTTGATTTTTTTCTTACATTTTTTTTTTAACAAATGAGCTATTTTGTTTTGTTTTTAAGTTTTTGTTTTGTTTTCATTCTTCTAAGTGTCTATAACACATGTTCAATTTTTTCAGTTTTTTGAAATTAATCAAGTCTTTTAGTTTCAATACCAAAATTATTTCAATTTGTTGTGCCTTAGGTATTACAATGGCATCCGCTTCTAACTCCTCAGGCCAATCTCGTTTCAAAATAAACCCAACCTCTCCCCTTTGGAAATATGTAGAAATGGTTCAGCAAGTTCCAAGTGGTGCTGTATATGTTTGGATTTGTAGTCATTGCAAAGTTAGATATACGAGCTCATACAGTCGAGTGAAAGGGCACTTGTGTAGGATCCCTGAACTAGGCATCAAAGCTTGTCCAAGACCAGATAACAAAGGCCTTCCAGATGAATTAGTGTTGAAATATATTGCTAAGCAAGAAAAAGCAAAACAAAAATCAAGCAATCTTAAAACAAGTCATCCTTTGAACAAAGGATCTTGATTGATGAAGCCCCCTACACCACCTTCCTATATGCCACTTACAGATAGCCATCCATTTATGTCCATCCCTCAAGAGCAAGCCATGCCCTTTTCAAATAAAAGATCTAAGGGACTGTTGGAAGCTTCATTTCAGAATGAGGCAAGAGAGATTGCTCGTCGCTGATCAAGACATAGCAAGATGTGTCTATGCCAATCGATTGGCATTCAACATTGTTCGTTCACCATATTGGCAAAAAATGGTGAAATCTATTAATGAGGCTCCAAAGGGGTATAATGGCCCAGGTTTTGAGAAGGTGTGTTGCAGCTTATTGGAGAAAGAGGTGAAACATGTAGCAGACACTTTGAAGCCCATAAAGGATTTGTGGATCGAAACAGGGGTGACCATCATTTCTGATGGATGGAAAGATGCAAAAAATTGCCCATTGATCAATGTTATTGCCGTGTCCCCTAAAGGGGCAATGTTTTTTAGAGAAGTGGATTGTGAAGGACAGGTGAAGGATGGTCCATTTACTGCTAACATCCTTTGTCAAGCTATTGAAGATGTGGGCCATCAAAATGTTGTGCAAGTTGTAACTGACAATGCCAAAAATTGTAGGGCTGCTAGGTTATTGATTGAGGAGATGTATCCACACATTTTTTGGACACCTTGTGTTGTCCACTCCCTCAATCTAATGCTACAAAAAATTGGAACCAAAATTGAGTGGATCAAACAGGCGTATGTTGGGCCGAAGACATCCAAATGTTTGTCACAAACCGCCATATGACACAAGGCATCTTTAGACAATACTCAAGATTGAGTTGTTGAAGGTAAGTTAATTCTCAATATTTTTAATTTTCTTTTAATTTTAAATTTTGATTTTGTAAATTTAAATTATATTTTAATTTTAATTTTGATTTTCAAACAAGTTTTTGAGACCAGTTTTGCCTCCAACACAATTGTGTTGAGACGACTTATGAAGGTTCGTGAGGCACTCTGTAATATGGTCATCAGCCCTAATTAGTCCAGATGGAGGCAATCTAGCACTGAAAGGGCAAATAGGGTCAAGCAAAGGATCCTAGATGATAGTTGGTGGGATCATGTTGAGTATCTCGTCAATTTCACTAAGCCCATATTGAACATGATCCATTACACTGACATGGATAGACCTTGTATGGGCGAAATATATGATGGTATTGACTCAATGATTGAGAAGATGAAAACCATCATCAATGCAAAAGAGGAAGATCCTGAAGAAAAGTTCTTCAAAGAGCTACATGAAATCATTGTTAATAGATGGAACAAAATGACCACTCCATTGCATCTTCTCGCTTTTGCATTGAGTCCCAAATATTATAGTGCTGAGATACCTTCTGCTTCATCAAGAGTTGCTCCATATAGAGATGCTGAAGTGGCTCAAGGGTACAAGGCAGCACTTTGTAGACTCTTCAGTGATTGTGACCAACGTGATAGAGTGAGGGCTGAGTTCATGGCTTTTGCATGCTCCAGTGATTGCGGTCTTGATGCTCTTCGAGACAAGTACAGGGTGGATGCTCATAGTTGGTGGTACTTCCATGGCCAAGAATACACGCACCTCCAACCTCTTGCAATAAAAATTTGATCCCAAGTAAGTTTTATAGTCAAACTCTTTTATCTTTTAAATTTAAGTTTTATATTTTGTAATTTTAATTTTAATTTATATTTTATTTAGTTAAATTTTGTAACTCTTAACTATTTAATTTAGTCTTAATAGGTTGCTAGTTCATCTTCTTCTGAAAGGAATTGGAGCACATACTCCATCCACTCAATAAAGCGCAATACATTCAAAAAAGGCAGAGGACTCGGTGTATGTGCATTCAAACTTGCGCCTACTTACACACAAACAAAGTTCCTACAAAGGAGGAGACTCAAGAAGGTGGGATATTGAGCCAGAGTGTCTTGACTTGGATGCTTCCACAAGTTACTTAGCTGCACTTGATATTGATGATGAGTATAACTATGAACCTGAGGCTCAGGCAACTAATGAGCATGAGAGTGGTAGTGTCAATGCTAGTGGGAGTGCTTGTGCAAGTGCCACTGACGCTATTTGTGGTTCTACGCAAAATGTAGCATCTAATGATGCCGATGATGCTTTTTTGATGACCCATATAATCCAGATTGATCAATGATCAATAATGGCTGATTCAGATTGTAAACACTTGACATTTTTATGTTTGAACTTTAATTTATAATTTTATATCATGGCATTCGAGTATCACTAATATTTTAATATTTGAATATGAAAGTGGTAGTGTATTTTTGCTATGTTATTTGACTATTAATATGGTGGTGTATTCTGAACTTAATAACTGCTGCAAATATGTATATATTTCCGATTTTCATATGTTTTTGTATTAATGTACCCAACCCCAAAAAAAATTTGACCGAATCCACGTACCAAACCCTCATACCCATACCCGAACCCAAAAATAAACCGGTAACTTAGGCTTTTAGACTAGGTGCCTTGCATGAGAAGGTTCTATTTTAACAGTGAGTGAACTGCTGTTCCAGATTTAAAAGTCTATGTTTGCATGCTCGCTGTTTCAGATTTGGAAGTCTTAAGTCTGCATGCATGCTGTTTCGGATTTAGAAGTCTAAGTTTAGACTTCGCTTTTTCTTTTTATATAGCCTTCTTCATCTATAAAAGAAGGCAGCAGTACGAGTGATTTAATACATTTTCCAGTTTTGAGCTAGTGCAGTGTTTCTTTTCAAATTTAATGAGAAGACAGTTGCTTGTTTGAGAGTTCAATACTGTGTATTCAATGTTCATAATTTTAGTGCAATATGTTTGTGGATTCCTGTATTCGGAATCAGCAGTGTTCATAGGAATTATCAAGTTTAAGTTTCCTAATGTTAACGGTTTAATTTTCCATTACCATGATCTGAAAATTAACAGTTACAGAGATATTTGTTCAGTTCGGATTCTCAGAACAATTACACTGCTACAGAAAAAATTATTTGTGATCTAGTCCTTTCCGGAAAAGCTTTGAAAATGATTTTGTACTGTTTTTTCTTTGGGTACAAAATCCTTTTGATTTCTCCTGCTGACTTGGTGCTAATGGGTGATCCCAAGTGGTGTCTTAGTTACTTCAATTTTCTTGGATCAAGAAATCATTAACCCTGTCAAAACCAATTGACAGAACCTTTGATCCGTTTTTCACTAAAATTTACATTAGTTATGTACATCTGAAATCAAAGCATACTTCATTTTTTCAAATTCTAAATCGGAACTCATTTCTTCATCATTGTGGGTGCACAACAGGCATTGCCTGTCCACCACCCACAGGGCACTGCCCCTTCACAATGCAAGGATGAACAAGGGAAAATAATGATGTCTAGCTTGGGGTCAGCGTACAGTAAATAGACTTTGTATTGAACTACTCCCTTTGTCCCCAAAAGAAACTTTGTTTATCTTTTCTCACCCCTTTCCTTTATTCTTCTTTTTACATAATCCATTTTGAATCACTCACAGAGGGGTCGACATGCTTTAAAATAGGTTGCAAACTGCATGATTGAATTGTTACAAAGAGAATGGCAAGGAAAAAGGTCCTATAAACGGGGAATGAAGTTTAAGGCTTTAAGCATAACATAAGAGGGATTGATCAACTGGCATTGAGAAGATGCACAAAGAAACTTGCATACAATTGTGGACTATTAAACAGTCGTTCCAAAACAGGGCCTAACTTGGTAACTAAGACTGAGAGCTAGAAAAGAATAAATAATAAAACACATCTATTAAAACCAAAAAATCACAATCACAATTGCTGAAGTAAATACATAAAGAATTTAATGCAGTATCTATAACTGAACATTTCCATCAACTGACCTAAAGCTGGCACGCAAGTAAATTTAATTTCAGGTTCCTGAAAACTTAGCTCACCAAAGGTCTTGGCATAAAACACTCTAATCCTCTTACGTTGTATCAATAATTGGAGAAATCTTGTTTGCACAATCTGCACAAAAAATAGTTGAAGGACAAGCAATTAAATTTTTAATATTGGTGTGTAGCATTTTCATAAAAGGCAATTTGGAACATGTACATTGAAAATCAAAAGGTGAATGATACAAAAACTACAGTTTCTTTGACAATTATAAAGCAGCAATTAGGAACAGAAGATGATGTGACTTCTGAAGCATATGCTTTCATTGGGAAACTGGCAGCAAACCAATAAAGAAGAAGATGCAAAACCTGAAACTTACAATGCTACGGTGATGATAGATAAAGGAATGATTACTTGCGAACAAAAAGTGGCATGATTAGCAGCTTCGAGAAGCACATTAAAGGCATTGATTCAAATAAATTGTCAAAGATGGAATACATGGGTAGAGGAGCCTGTGACATATCAAAATCCTAAAAAAAGTCACAGATGACAAATAAAACAGCAGAATAATTGAACTAAGATAATCAACAGGATAGTGGTGAAGTTAAAGTGGATCCACACATGGGAGGAGAACCATTTATGTTCCAAAATATCAACAATGCTGTTACAGAAAATGTTGTAGAAACTCATGTTGTCATTGTGGAAGGAATAACCACCAAACACAAATTTGTCAGTTCACCAAAAGTGCAGAAAATACCAACAGCAGCATATATTGCATACAGCATATTAAGCATACTTGAAGCAACCCTAAATTGAAGATAGTCTACATTTGAAGTAAGCAGATAGAGGAGGCAATGTCAAAGAGGAAAGACATTTGACTGTTAAGAAATTGGTGTGAATGCAGCCAGGATGTGATTGCACAAAGGACAGTTCCAAATTTGAGATTCCAGAGTTATGGTGAGAATATGAATGTGTAGCTAGAAAGATTTATAAATATTCACAAACAAGTGAAATGGTAGTTAATTGATATCGTATTTAACAAAGGAGAGGAATACTCCTTAATAACTTATATAATAGATTACAAGACAATGATTTCTAAAAGAAACAATCGTGAACTAAAGCAAACAACTAAAAGTTACTAACAACTAACTGAAAGCAATCTAAGTTAACTGAAAGTAAACTAACGACTAACTAACAACTAAGATGACCATTAAATATTACAATATTACTTTTATACCCTCCCTTAGTGGTCATTCTACTAACTACACCAAGTTTACCCCAAAATTTTACAAATTTATCTGGACTTAGGGACTTGGTGAGAATGTCTACAGTCTAATCCTCAGTTGGAACACACTGCAACATCACTAATCCATCTTCAACAAGCTATCGAATGAAGTGACAATGACGCTCAACATGTTTGGTGTGCTCGTGGAAGACTAGATTCTTAAAGGCTTTAGCACCCCTTGGTTTTCACAAAACAAGGGCGAATGCCCTACTTGAGACATTTGCATGTCAGAAAGCATCCTCCGTAGCCATACTGCCTCACATGTTGCCTTAACTGTTCCCCGATACTTTGCTTTTGTCAAGAAAATAGCTACTGCCTGTTGCTTCTTACTAGTCCATGTGACTACACCCATACCAAGACTGAAAACATACCCAGAAGTGGACTTCCTATCATCAAGTGAACCTACCCAATCTGAATCTGTAAAACCAACCAGCCTCAGATCTTTGCTTCTGCTATACAGAATACTAAAGTCAAATGTACCTTTCACATATCTCAGCACTCGCTTCGCTGCAATCCAATGTTTTGCCTTAGGGGCAGTCATGAAACGAGAAATGTAGCTCACAACATAACTAAGATCAGGTCTAGTGGTAGTAAGATAGATGAGGCTACCCACTAGTTTTCCTAAACGCTAACTCATTAACCACTGGTGAGTCTGATTTGGCTGAAAGTTTCAGCCCCTTCTCCATAGGAGTGGATGAGATTTTGCAATCTGTCATCCTAAACTTCTCCAGCAAACTCCTGGCATACTTCAACTAAGAAATGAAAATACTACCACCTATCTACCAAACTTCTACACCAAGACAATAGTGCAAAAGACCCAAATCTGTCATATCAAATGCCTAACACAAATTCAACTTGATCTACTCAAGCAAATGTAACCCACTACCAATAATGATGATATCATCCACATAGATGACAAGAAGAATGATATCAATACCAGCGCTCTTGACATATAAATTTGCATCTGAGGGACTCCTCTGAAACCCCTGTGCAACCAGATATTTGTCAATCTTCAAGTACCATGCCCTGGGTGCTTGCTTTAGGCCATAAAGAGTCTTTAGCAATCTGCATACCTTGTGCTCTTTGCCTACAACCTTGAAACCAAGAGGTTGCGTCATGTAGACCTCTTCCTCCAAATCTCCATTGAAGAAGGCACTCTTCACAACCATTTGATGGACCTTCCAGCCAAATTGTGTTACCATGGCTAGGACAAGTCGGATGGTGCTCATCTTTGTTGTGGGTGCAAAGGTCTCCTCATAATCAATGCCTTCTCTCTGCGAGAACCCCTTAGCTACCAACCGAACCTTGTATTTATCAAGTGTTCCATCAGCTTTGTATTTCACCTTGTAGATCCATTTGCAGCCAATGGGTTTCTTCCCTGGTGGAAGATCTAAGAGAACCCAAGTATTGTTCTCCAAAAGACTATGATGTTCAGATTCCATAGCCTTTTCCCATTCAGGTTTACCTTTCACCTCTAAATAGTCTTGGGGCTAGTAAACACTTTGAATATTGGCCATAAGAGCAAAATTCACTGTATTTTGTTTGCTCTTGCCTCTAAACGATCTACCTTCAACAAGCCCATCATCTCACACATCACCAATGGGCTTTGCCTACCACTTAGGACGAGGAGGAGATGCATCTTCTTCCAAATCAAGATGATCATCATCATGACTTGGGCTGCCCAGAATGAAGTCATCTAGATGTTGATCTGAGTTATCTTGAGGGAAATCTACTAGTATAGGGTCATGCCTCGGAGATTCCACAATCTCATAATCATCAAATTCCCTCCCTTTAGGTGGAGCTAATGAAAGCCTAACACCCAAACCCTTAGTCTTCAAAGGTTGATCCTCGGGACCCTTGATGGGGGAAGTGAGCTGAAAAGGCCCACCTTCTTCATCAAAAACATCCTTGTTGAATGTCAAACGATCAATTTCCACATCAATCAACCGATAGGCCTTATGATTGTCACTGTATCTTGTAAGCATCAACTTTTGGCTTTTGGAATCCAACTTGGTCCTCTTTGCATCTGGAATCCAAACATACGCAGTAGAACCAAAAATCCTAAGATGGTTGATTCTTGGTTTCCTCCCAAACCATGCTTCCTCTGGGGTCATCTTCTTGACAACCTGTGTGGGAGACTGGTTAAGAAGGTATATAGCAATATACACTGCTTCAGCCCAAAATTTCTTGGGAACATTTATGTTCTCCAACATACAACGGGCCATTCCTATAATGGTACGGTTCCTCCGCTCAACAACTCCGTTCTGCTGAGGGGTATAGGGTGCAGTAAGCTGATGTTTGATATCGTGTTTAGCACAAAAGTCAGTGAATTAGTTTGAATAGAACTCACCCCCATTATTTGACCTAAGAGTGATGATTAGACATCCTAACTCTTTTTCAACTAATGCTTTAAACTACTAGAATTCATTAAACACACCTGATTTTTCCTTGAGGAAATACACCCACATTTTCCTACTGAAATCATCAACAAATAACAGAAAATACCTGGCACCAATGATCAATGCAGTATTCATTGGTCCACAAACATCTACATGAACTAGCTGAAGGACCTTGGATGGTCTCCAAGACTTTCCATCCGAAAATGGAGTACGATGTTGCTTCCCTGCTTGGCAAGCTTTGCATACACCATGTGTCTACTATTGAATCTCAAATAAGCCTTTGACCAAGTTCTCTCGAGCCAGCTAAGAGAGGTAGGCTATGTTGAGATGCCCATACCGTTGATGCCAAAGAGTGCTAATGGATGAACTCTTTGCAGCCATTGCATGCTCCTGAGACTCCAATATCAACCAACCGATACAAACTGTGATCTTCGAGCCCAACTGCAACAATTTTCTTTGACTCCTTATCAACAATGCGGCACGTGTGAATTAAAGATGATGTCCAACTTCGGACAATGTCACATAATCTGACTCACAGAGAGCAGATTGAGCTCCATGCCCAAAACATAGTACACATTGAGAAGCATTAGATTTCTCCCACTAGATGTGATCTGAATGTTGCTTTTGCCGACAACTGTATACTCTTCACCACCACCAAAGATGATAGAATCAAAGCAAGCCTTATACTCCGTGAACCAATCTCTCCTATTAGTGAAATGCTGAGATGCTCTAGAATCAATATACCATGCAAATGATTTGACATCTGCTAGTCTTTTGGCCATGAGTGCATAAAAGTTAGACTCCTTCTGCTCGGTATGCAAAGACGCCATCCCTCCCATTTTCCAAAGGCAGAAAAAACAAGGTAATCAACTGGCACAAATACCGAGGCAATCAGCTGGTACAAATCCCACAATTTTGTAAAAATCGTCAAAAAATCAAAGGCTCAAAAGCCATGATCTTTTCCAAAATCTGCAAAAAAATTGACACTCCGTAGGTTTGAAACCCTAGGCACAAATTTCCAAAAAAAACGTCAAAAAACTAGTCTACAAAAACCCTAGCCGTAGAAAAATCTTCAGAAAACGTGATTTTGAAAACCCACGAGTTGCAAAAAACTGCCAAAAAGATGGCTCAATCGTAGGTAAAAATTCTTCAAAAATCCATTTAGGAACTTCATGCACCAAAAACGTGACAAAAAGCTTGCAGACCCATCAAAAACCCTCGCGTCAAGCAAAAAAGACACCCAAAATCAGAAAAAAATTGCTGCATGCTAGAACTTGTGCAGAAAAGGACATGATTTTTTTTCTTCATAGCAATCAGAAACTTCAGACGCTAGGTCATGTTTTTCCTTCAACAAACAAACTCAATTTTGAGTTGAAGAAATTTGCGATTTCTCACACCAAATGTCACGATCAAAAGAAAAAATCGCCCACAAATTTTTCACAAAAAGAAATACGATTTTTAGCTGATAAAAGAAACCCTCAAAATTCAGAATAAAACTCTTGAATTTTTTATTGAAAAAAATTCGCAATTTTTTAATCAGGGAACCCTTGAATCCTTCAAGGAAGAATGCTCACAATTTTTCCAGAAAGAAAAACCCTCAACAATTTTTATTTTAAAAAACCCAAACAAAAAACTTCTAAAAATCTTTTACAAAAAAAATGTAGTAAAAAAACCACGAATTTTATTACAAAATATCGCCAAAAATCAACCTCTGCTCTGATACCATGAAATGGTAATTAATTGATATCGTATTTAACAAAGGAGAAGAATACTCCTTATATATATATATATATATATATATACAATGCAGCCTTGGGTAGGCTAGCACACTATTTCACATCTATGTTCAAATAAGAACATACGATAAACACATCCTCAAATTTATCACTAAAGAAGATTTATATGTGTGTGTGTATACATATGTATATGTATGTCTATACATATATATGCACATATGTATGTATATACATATACATATATTAACATGTATATGTTTGCTTATGTATATGTATATACACATACATATACACTACGTCACAAGGTTTGTATTTGAATTCGAGTTCGGCAACATTGAAATTCCAATGAAGTTCAGCAAGGAAAAAATTCGAAAAATAAAAAATCCAGATTAAATTTGCCTTATATAATTTTGATTTTTTTTAAATATAAGTAATAAACTTAAAATAAGTATAAAAATAATATTAATATACTAATATGTTTAAAGATATTTATAAACCTAAAAAAAAGCAAAATAAATAATAAATATGTTTTAAAATATAATTTAAATTTTAAATATTATTAATATATAAATAATAAATATATTATAATAAAAGTTTAATTTATTTATTTTAAAATATTAAATTTAACATTATGAAATAAAAAATAAAATTAAATAACAAATGACCATGATTTAAAACATAAAATATAAATAAATTAAATTTTATTAGAAAAAGCAAAAAATTAAATAAAAATAAAAGGCCTCTAGTGAAAAGGCCGTCCCTGCGGATATTTGAAGTCGAGACATTGCAGTGGCAACAAAAACAAAGCAATGGGTTCCGTAATGCAAGGACGGTGGATTTGTTTATGAGTTCTTATAACAAATAATCTCAAAGTTAAAGCTACTGTTCCTTATGAAATTCTGTTAGCTGAGGTGGGAGCTTTTCCTTTGGAAGCTTCAGCGATAACCCGGTTGTTAAGTTATCTAAAAAAGGTCGAAAACATGGATAACCACCGGTGGCCCAAAACGGTTATGGAGGAGATTCTAGTCCGAAGAAAGAAAACATGGATGAAACAGAACATCAAGTGGCTGAACAAGTGGAACATCGAATTACATGAGTGTCCTGACACCAACAGTGAAATAAAAATCTATGTGAAGGAAAAATTCAGGACTGCCATGTGGTCAAATCAGATCGGACGAAAAAAAGCATATTACATCAAAGAGTTTAACCCAGCTAAGGAACATGGTGAAAAACCATATTTAGGTGCAACTATTAAAGGGAAAGCGAGGCTGTTAATTGCTCAATTGAGAACGGGGTCCCACCATCTTAGATGTGAGACTGGTAGGTGGAAGACACCTAAGGAAACTTGGGAAGAAAGAACGTGCTTATTTTGTAATAAGGGAGTGGTGGAAACGGAGTGGCACTTCGTCATGGAATGCACAGTGTACGAAAATATCCATAATCAGTACTCAAGTATTTCAGATGTGGGCAATATGCAGCAGTTATTTGAGGAGGATAAGATAAATCAGACGGCTAGCCTCCTAGTCAAAATTAATAGCACGAGATCTGATCTAGAGAAGAGTTTGGAGACAAACTAAGTTGTTGAAAGTCTCGGTCCCATAGACTGTTTAGTCTCATGGACGTCATTAAAATCTTTCATTCATTCATTCATATAGCAGGTGGTTCTATGCGATGGAAGGGCTCCACTTTCTCTTTTTTAGGCGACTAATAGTCTATGATTCTTTTTAAGATATTCTTTTATGGGCACCTTGAACATCTGGTCGCACGAGCAAATTTACAAAAAACGCAATGAAAATTCTTTGAATGTTTAAGTACAGGAATTTCGTGGGCACCCGGCACCCTAAACATCTGGTCACACGAGTAGATTTACAGAAAACGCAGCGAAAAAACCCTAATCGCGGCTTAAATCGAGGAAATCACGGCAAAAATCAAGGAAATCACAGCAGAGCCACAATTTATTCAAAAAACACTACAAAAACCCTAAAAAATCGACACATTTTAATGTTTTGAAGTCCCGTGATTTTCGAACTTCATGACCAAAATTCGGCAAACCTTGTGACTTAGTATATATGTATATATATATAGATACACATACATATTATGTATATATACATGTATACATGTTTGTATACATATACATATACATATACATAGAAGTAGTGACTAGTGTTGAATTGAATTAAGTTGTAAGTTGTGACTGATGAGAAGGGCCAAACATAAGTCCTTTTTGAGGACACGAGCAGACCTAAACCATTGGCTAAGCCATTTCAAGGGATTTGGCTGAGTTAATACTTACAATCACTAACATAAATCGCAATAAGCATAATACCTTGGAAATCCGTTGAGACACCTTAATGCCATAAAGGTCAAAGAGGTCAAGTGATGTGTATGAATAAAGATTACAAAGGCAAAAAGAGAGCATTCAAGCTGTGATGTAGCATCTTTATTCATTCTACAAATATCTCTTTGTGTGCGTCATTGATAATGTCTATGATTTATTTTAGTTCTAAACAGTGATGTTTCATTAATAACTCAAATGAAGGGAGACAAAATTGTTTAGCACATTCATTCGGTGAGCCCAGAAATTGAAATATTTTGCAATTTGAAAAAACTATGAATCAATCTTAGTCATTACAGTTGACTACAAGTGATGAACAAAAATATCTGTTCCAGTATGGCCAAACATTAAAAAAGTGTGAAAAATAACTGTGTTTCTTAAAAACTTATCATGAATATGATCAAACAAGCACAGACAGTTTATCATCTGGAATTGTACCAAAAAGATGTCATGAATTCTCCTTGATTATGATTTTCAAACCTTTCTATTTTAGACTGGTTTCTACGTAAAACAATTTCTTCATCTATTTCTTCTCATGGCATATGCTCTAATTAACAAATTTATATTCTTTCACTTGGAACATTTTTTGGCAAAGAGATTGCTTGCACAATCTCTAAAATATTTCATCAGGTAGGCAACTTTTCTTAATTTAAAAGATTAAAACATTGCAAATTTGTCAAATATGATTGATCTAGGTACATAAGAAGCTAGTGCCAAATATAGAAAAATATGGGTTACTACAAGAACCTGGAAGCAGATGTTTGAACCAGAGCTTCAGCTGTGGATAAAGCATCTTGTGATAAAAATGGTTGTGCTACGTCCCTTGAAAGATTGAAACATTGCAAATTTGTCAAATATGATTCATCTAGGTACATAAGAAGCTAGTGCCAAACATAGAAAAAAAATGGGTTACTACAAGAACCTGGAAGCAGATGTTTGAACCAGAGCTTCAGCTGTGGATAAAGCATCTTGTGATAAAAATGGTTGTGCTACCTCCCTTGAGTGCCAATTTGGTATTATATACAAAATGGAAAAGTTGCAGACTATTTGTATATAAGCTCTTTCTTGGAGCTATTTATGTGAGCAATTTCAATCATTATTTCACTTTTTGGACATATGCAGGAAAATAGACTGAAATTCAAGAGTTGGGCATACCTTATGACTGTCTAAGACATTCAAGAGTGTTTTCTCCATTCACCATTGCCATAGGTGTACAAAGAATATCATTGGTCATCATGTTATCAAAAATTTCACCGGGGTGCTATCCTCAATTATAATCAGCACAATTTTTCATTTTTTCATTTTAAAAATATCACTGGTTAGTTCTCCAACCAAGGTACTGTAACCGTTTTGCTGTGTTCATTCAGTTCTCAATTTTCTCTCTTGCATGTTTATGATAAGTGAAATGATAACACTTTCTATTAAATTGAGGTATGACCTGTGAAACAACAAATCAAAAGTCACTAATTATCACAGCTATCACCATATTGCAATAAGCCCAAGTATTCAGCTTTAGCTGGCAGGGAGACTGTTATGCCTGCTCCATTGATGGGAGGCATGAGAGCCCACCAAATTTGGCTTTCCAGAATAACTCATAATCTGTATCATACTCTGCAACCAGCTTTTCTCCTACTTCAGATGAAAATGAAATTTCTCCTTGTCTCCTTTTCAATTGCATATACTCTGCATCGCTGATTCCAAGAGCTTCACAAAGCTCTGCTGACTCAAATCCTTCCCTGCAGGATACAAATGGCTCTTTTGCATGCTCATATCTCAGCAATTGAAAAGCACTCCGATCTGCAGCTTGAGCCATGTCTAGATCAGATTTCTCACCTCTCCATATATACAGCTTGTTATCTATCTGGATTATAAAGACCCCTCTTGAATCAAGGGCCCAAATACTTGGAGGGTTTACACTTTTGGGTACTAAATGTAGAGGCGCATATGGAGAGGAAGGAGCCAATCGATACATATGAAAAATCTTTGCACTAGGGGGTGTTTGTATTTTTGACTGCCACTGCATGAGCTGGACAACGAAACCAATATTAGGGCTTGCAATACACCTAGCTGCCTTGACAAATGCATATGCATCATCAAATGATTTATGCTCTTTCCACATTAAGTATGCAATAACAATTGCAACAGAGCGTGAAACCCCTTGGCAACAATGTAGAAATAACCTGGAACCTGACTGCCTTTGAATCTCCTCAATATAATCGAAAGCATCATACAAAATGCAAATTAGATCCTCATTTGGTGTGTCTTCTAACCAAAGTGTCCGGTATGAAAAAGCATTTGGAAAAATTTCTGGGCATACAGAACCCACACAATTCAGAATGTGGGTGATTCTGCAATAGTGCAATGTTGAAAGCTTCTGAGCCACAGTTCTACTACCTAAAAACAGATAAGGAAGAATCTGTGAACACTCTTTGTCACATTGTGCCATACGATCCTCAGCCTCATCCAGCACCTCATTCTCTCCCAAAATATTCCTAACCTTGGCACGACATTCTTCACTATCAGAAACGTCCTCAACAGAATCCCAATCAGTTTTCATCTTTATCCCATTTTTGGCATCCATAGTTGGCTTTTCTAAGTTATCCGCTGTTGCGTTTGCTGAGATGGATTCCTTATCATGGCACTTTGAGTGCAATTTCAACACTCCTGAGGAATCTAAAGTTGTTTTTCCTGAAGTCTGTTCCTTATCATAACATTTTGAGAGCGAGAGAGCTCTCAATGGTGGGTGGAGAAGTTCCATTTTCCTGCCTTGTGAATCCAAAAAGCAGGAACCTAGGACCTCATTCTCTCTGCTTTCCTCTGCAGTATCATCATACAATCCGGACTTGTTACAAGTCATTCTTTCAATATCATTGGTAGAACTTGTCTCTGGTAAAGGAGATGGAGGGGAAAGAGTGGACATTTTGCACCAGGATGCCGATCTCCAATGAAGTCTTGGTGTTGAACTGTCAAGCACTACGGGCCTTAACACATTCATCCTCAAAGTGGCATCCTCCAAATCATTCATTCTCTAGTCTTTCTTCTTAACAAATTATTTTTTTCAGAAGAGAAACCCATATAATTGCTACAGGCCTGAAGAAGGTTAGATATCCAGGATGGGATTAGCATCCAAGTATTTGTCCTGAACTCTTGCAAGTTTCAGGACCTTTTTGTTTATTCAAAGCTGTTAAGAAAGCAATATTTACAAAATCCCTTCTCTTTAGTAGCCAAGCACTTATCTTTCCACTCACCCAGCCCCACTGCTTCATATACATACATACAATTTCCCCTCTCCCTTAAGTATTTAAGCACTTCGAATTCCCCCACACATAAAAAAGAGTCCTTGTTAAATTAAAAAAAATAGGCCAACAGAGAAAACTAGAACTTAGGTTTCGAGTATCATTCTGCTTTCCAACAATTTCTTTTCAAGATCTATCAACTGTATGGCCGAAATCCTCCACCCCAGCAGATGTTTCGAAAATTCACCAATTGGGTTGCCAAAATCCTCCTCCTTCCTGACAAATTCTTCAGTTTAGCAAAATCCAAAATCTTATTATGAAAATTTTTCACAATCCTTCGATTTCGTATTGAAACCTTTTTCCTTGTTCAGAACCAAATTTCTGCCTTTTACCCCTATGGAAGAGTTATGAACAGAAAGAAGATTATTACCTTCATTGAGTACATCTAGCTCTCCAAAAAATCATGGACCAAAATGGAAAAAATGCACTTTCTTGCGCATGGTTTCAGCAACAGGAAACTCAACCCTAATTTTCATAGAGAGAAACATTGTTTTAGATTGGCAGGGAAGAACTTTCAGTGATGAGCGATGTGAATTACTACTTCCATGCAACAAACAAACCAAAAATAGTCTCCGAAACCATTGCAGACCCACCTGAAATAATATCTTTCTTTGCATGCATGCATGGAGAGCCTTCAAAAACGGAATTCAAACGAAAATTTTAATCAGAAAAACAAAGAATTGGGCAGGTGGAACAAAACCTTCTGACATAACCCATTTGAATTTCTTGCCACTTCCAAATCCTTATGGCCATCCAAAATTGCTAAAGCGTTTCCCTGATTTCCTGTGACTGTCATCCTCCTTAAATGCAATGCATCGAATAGATCTGCAGCCACCTTTTTTCCTGTAATTATGTTTTTTTAAGTGGGATCAAGCAGGCGTCGGGGAGGCGGAGGGTTAGCCGCGCGGAACTCCGTTGGATTTGGGTAGTTTAAGTTGAACGTGCCCCAAAGAGAGACGCCTCCTCATTTAATAGCTCATTCAGAACTGCATGAATAGCACGGCGCCACACGGATTTTATCAACACAATTATTTATTTCTAGTTTTGGGCCAACACGATGATGGATACCATGCGGCTTAGGAGGGTATTATGTCTTAAAACACAAAATTCATGCCCGAAGTAAACATGATTTGTAACAGAAAATTCATTACGAAAATGAAATGGTTAATGGAAAGGATCTGATTGTGCAGCGGTGTCTATAGGGGGGAATCAGTCAGGGCTTAAATTTGATGGCCGTATATACAGTAAAAATAAATATTTAATCGTATGTTAATACATGTAATTATCGTATAATAAATTTTTTCTATGTTTTAATAAAAGAACAAATCTCAAATTTTAAAAAAAAATTAAAGATTCTAAATATCACTTACAACTTACAATAAAAAAGAAAGAAGATGCACAGTAAGAAATAAGAAGAGTAAGATGATTTTCATTTTATTTCTTAAATTAAACATTGTAGATTGTTTTTTATGGAACATTTTGGATCGCATTTAATAATATTCTTTCTTTCTTTCTTTTTTTCTTTTTTTTTTTCTTGTTCCTCCCTGATGCAACCACAACCCCCTCTACAACACCATGTTCTCTGTATAGTTGTTAATTTATATTAAAAAAAAATTATGGTTCATTTTTTATAAATTTGATTTAAATGAAAACTTAGATATTTTGGGGTACACTAAAGAGTATGCTGATGAATATCAAATAAGAGAAAACAATACACCAAAAAAATAAAAATAAATAAATAACTTAAAGTAAAACAAGAATTTCGTGAGGAATGGAAAGTGAAGTTTAAGTGGTTGAAATGTACAATATGAAGGAAAAAAAGTTACCATGGGGAGTAGGTAATGGTTGCACTAATTTACAACATGATTTATTAGCTACTCATGCCAATTCAAACATTCATAAGATTTCACTAGCTAAATGGACATGTGGGAATGAAAAGAAAGCAAAACCTATTACATAACATATAGCAAATGTTGATGACATTAACAAGGAAAGAGTCATCACATCTATGAAATTAGTTTTTTGGATGGATCAAAAGGATTTACCCCTTTCAAAATATGAATCACTTTGCTCTCTTGAAATGACATTGCAATTACCAAATATGTCAAAGAATAAGGACTGCAATTCATACACAAATCAGATGTCTGCAAATCAATTTCTTTTTGCTATATCTAAGTATCTTGAAGAGGTACAAACTCTTAGAATGATGGATAGTCCTTTTTTCTCTTTGATGTTGGATGAAAGTACAGATCGTAGTTTAGAGAAGCATCTTATGGTCTATGCAACTTTTTTAAACTCAAAAGGGTTGGGGCAGCCAACTTCGCAATTTTTAAAGCTCATAAATATTTGTGATGGAAAAGGAAAAATAATTTATGATGCAATCAATGTTTTAAAGGAAGAAAAGGGGCTTTCAAATACACGCTTAATAGTTGTTTCCATAGATGGTGCTTCATCCATGGTTGGTAGTGAAAATGGGTTTGTTTCTTTTATGAAAAAAGGTGTTTCTAATTTTGTAGGTGTTCATTGCATTGCTCAACATGAAACTTTAGCTACATCAGATACTTCCAAAACAATTCTTGAATTGTTATTTGTTGAAAAATTAGCAAATAGGGTGTATTCTTGGGTACAAAATTCTACTAGAAAAAATAAGAAACACATTTCTTTACAGGGAGTCATGCAACTTGAAACTCTTCAAGCTCTTCAAATTCATAGAGTTAGATGGCTTTCAAGAGGAAAAGTTATTGAAAGACTTGTTGTATTGATGCCTCCTATATTGACTTTATGGAAAAATGAAAAGAGAGAGTCATGGTATGATAAGCCAAGAATATTTTCAGTTCAATTTTGTTTACACATGCTTGCAGATATAATGCTTATGTTGAACACGTTGAATAGAAAATTTCAAGAAGAGTATGTTGATGTTACATAATTAGGGACATCTATTGATATTACTATAAACACTTTAAGGAGGTGGTTTATGAGAAGTGATACATTTGTTGATGGTACCTGTTACTTATCTAAATTCTTGGATGCCTCTAAATATGGTTATTTAGAGATTACTGATAAAGAGGGCATTGTTCATAGGCATGAATTGCGGTTTGTGGCAATTTCACATGCACATGGTGATTATGTTGATTCACAAAAACAATCACTAAAACCTTGCATTGATGGTTCATTAGAGAGTTGTAAACAACTTGCAAGAGAATATGTTCAAGCACTTATAGATTGTTTGAATGGAAGATTTACTGATCTTGTGTTTTTCAACTCTGTAAAGTTGTTTAGTCCTTGTCATTATCTAAAGGATGCTCGTGCTAGAGAAGATAATTCAAAGTGTTGGTTTGATAATCGTTTTCAACACATGCAACATACTTTATGTGAGGGAGAAGAAAATGAAACATTATTTCATGTTGAAGCTTGTAAACAAGAGTTGCATATATTTGTTGATACTCTTCATCTTAGTTGTAAGGGATTATCAATGAAGGAAGCTTGGAGGGTTTTTTTTGTGTCACGGACTCACACACAAGTTTTCCAAACATGACAAAGCTATGGCAAACAATCCTTACTATTCTAGCAAGTACAGTGGCATGTGAAAGAGAATTTTTAAGGAAAAACATAATAAAAGATATCTGACGAACAATTCTAACATTAGATATATTGGATGCTTTGATGAGAGTGTCTCTAACAACGCTTGATGTATCAGTAGTGGAATGGAGTAGAGTGTATGAAATTTGGAAAGATGCCAAACAAAGAAGAATTTAAAATGTTTTAAAAGTCATTTTTTTGTTTACATTTGTAATGGTGATGTATCCCATATGAGGCAGAACACACCAATGCATTATGATTTGTTAGTTTCATTTTAATATCAGTATGTTACAAGTTCTATGCTAATACTATCATAAATCAAATTTATAATAGACTTTGAGGTTTTTTAAATTTGAGATGAATGGACAGCAGGTGAAAAAATTGTCATCTTTTTCGACCTATTCCAAGAGATGGTTGCCTAGGTATTGGCAGTGCTTTTATGGCAGAGAGGAGGCATGTGCCTTATGTTGAAAATATTCATGTCCCTCGCCAATCAGTGCCTTATTATATAAAATTTCACTTGCAGTAAAAAAAAATAATTGTCATGCGAAAGGCAATAATGAAGACTAAACCGTAGAAAAAGAAATTCATGATGGGCAAGGTGGACCGTCAAATTTAAGCCCTGGTGGGGATATAAGTTGATTTAATTGGGTTTCACAGTGAAACATCTTATTAACCAATTAATATACAATTTTTATCCAACAAGCAAATAAATAATGGTTAATCAATGTATAAATAATATTTGTTTTATAATTCATTTATATTTCTCCCAAAAAAGAAATACATCATCACAATCTTACAAGTTTGAGAATATTCATTAAGCTTCACATACAACCCAAATACAATCCATGGTGCTCAGATATGTACCATTGCATTAAAATTTGCACCCCAAAATACAAAAAATACAAATTGGGAGTCTCAAACACATATGCTTTGATTTCCCATTTCATTCAGTCATTCCAAAAGGTAACTACCACGTCAACATCAAACAAACTCATATGTCAAGTCACTGTATCATATCGGATCCATCTTATATCCTAGTTTCCCAATAACAAAATGCACTTCTAACATAAAAAAAATGGTCATGTGTCTCACGAATCAAACTCAATCGTCCACCTACTGGTCACTTCCATCTGCATGCCCACCTACATCCAACGCAAACAAACTTTAAGGCCACCAATGATCCCATCAAAAGAAGACATAAATGAAACAATCCACAACATACAAGCATTCAACCAAACCAATCAACTCTGCAATTTATGGTAAGATTCATATTTGAAAATCCAAACAAGAGGACAAAATTTTATGACTTCATACCAAACAAGCATTCAACAAATCATTAATAAATTACCAATTCAAATAGGCATGACATCCATTCAATCTTTTTATTTTTCTCATATGAATCTCTCGCCAATTTCATAAATTGTTTTCTCCTCTCTTTTTTTTATTGTCTTCTATATTTTTCTAGAGGCAACTACATAAGAAGACGAAGTAGCAATAGAAGACTACAACAACCAATTTGTGTATTCTTTCGGGTATTATACTAGTCTAACATATACTTTGCATGCCTACTTGTTCTCTACATTGTTATTGCTTAAGCCAGTGTGTTATAAGTGCATATATGGGGTTTTATGTTATATTGTTTATGCCTGGGAATGCATATCTATGGGGTTTTAAGTTATATTGTTTATGCTTGGGAATGCATATATGTTGTATACTATGTAAATATTCTACCCAATTTGTTGTAAGTGCATATATGGGGTTTTAAGTTTTATTGTTTGTGCCTATGAATATATTTTTGGTGTATAAGATGTAAGCGTTCTACCCATAGACTTGTAAGTGCATATTTAGGATTTGAAGTTATATTGTTTATGGATGTGAATGCATATCTGGTGTATACAATGTAAATGTTCTACCTATTGTGTTGTAAGTGCATATATGGGGTTTTTAACTATATTATTTATGCCTCTCAATGCATATATGTTGTATACGATGTAATTGTTATACCTAGTGTGTTGTAAGTGCATAATCTATAGGGTTTTTGGTTATAGTGTTTATCTCTAGGAATGCCTATCTCGTGTATACCATGTAAATGTTTTACCATGTTTGTTGTAAGTGCACATATGAGGTTTTAAGTTATAAATTGTTAGTGCATATTTGGAGTATTTATTTATATTGTTAATGCTTGTCAATACCTATATATTGTATATGATGTAAATGTTCATCTTATTGAGTTGTAAGTGCATAGATGGGGTTATATCATTTATGCATGTGAATGCCTATTTGTTGTAGCCATAGGAATGTTTGCAGTTATAGCCAATAAATGCAAGGAAGTGGACATTGTGTGTGGATGTGTTAGCCACTATTTATTTCTATATGATCTAGAAGATCAAAATGTTGTAGTTAGTGTACTGCAAATGTATAGATGGGGTTTTCTGATATATAATGTTAATGCCTATGTTTACTAAATTGTTAATGGGTCACCTCTTGTATAGGATGTAAATGTTGTTCTGTAAATTTCTATCGATTTTATACGATGTAAATGTTCTACCCACTACACTGTAAATGCATATATGATGTTTTCATTTTTACTACTAATGTCAATTTGAAATTAACATAATAGTAAAAAATCCCAACAAAAGTAAAATGTAAACATCTTATAGAATATAAACTATCAACATGTACACCTAAATTTGGAAACAAAAAATTTGTAAAGGGAAATCATTTAATAATCTTATGTTCAAACATCACTGTGAACTTACAAAGTCATCTTACACACAACAAATTGTCAATGGTTATGAAAATGGTGTAAGTTTTATTGTTTGCCAATAATATTGAAAAATTATTTTTGTTTCCTTTACTAGTTTTGATTCTTGTGAACATTCCTATTTGTTATTATTAATTATAGATGAAAAATGGAGCTCAAATGAGAACCCGACTTGCCAAAAAAAGAGTCATGACAAGGTTGCCTCCACATAAAAGAGGAGTTAGACCCCCCCAAATAAAGATCCTCTAGTTCATGTGGAAAGCACAAGTCCACAACTTATTGTAGCAGTAGTGGAGGTTACTACACCTCCAAGAACAAAAAATACAACATCAGAATGGGAGTGGTTGATAGAGGACATGATTGGGGTTCTTAAAGATGTTGAGGATAATGATATATCAACAAGGATTGTAACAAAAACATGGAGAATCCCAACAACCACACTCACTAACTAGTTGTGTGGGCTTACATCCATGTTGAAGAAAGGTCCTCCAATTGTCTTGACAAAAGATGAAGAAGCTCTTATTGTGGAATGGTGCAAAGAGATGGTTGTAGTTGGCCATGACCTTGAGATTACTAATCTCAAGGCAAAGGTAACCAAATTTGTTAAACAAGACCCAACCCTTTTAAGAATGGGTTGTTTGGGAAGTCTCGGTGGACTAGTTTTAAGAGGTGTCATCCAAAACTTGCCTTGTGAACAACTAAAGGGCTTAACAAAGATGAGGCATTCAACCTTAGACCTGTTGTTGTATTTATTTTTGATAAGACATTGTCCATGGCGTATGATGTAGATCCATATAGTCCTCAATGAATATGGAATTATGTTGAAACTGTTATTCAAGTAAATAAAAATGGTGTGATGATGGTGTTAGCCAAAAGAGGTAGTAGGAGTGTGTTGTACATCATTCCTAAGAGTCGATAATGGATAACCATTCTTTGCTGTATCAATTTTGCTAGAAAAAGTATACCAAGGTTCTACTTGTTTAAGAGTAAAAGTAGCTAAAAAATCATATTGCAGGTTGTGAACCAAGTGCATGCATGGCAACCCAACCACACGCATGGATGACAAAAGAACTTTTTTATTAATTGGTTGCACCACTTTGGACAATAAGTTCCAAGAGGTGTGTCACCCATAAACAAGCACTTATTAATTTTTTATGACCATGGAAGCCATGTCATAGTCACAACAATCTAAGAGGAAAGGACATTGGGTATTGATTTGCTTATATTTCACACACATACGTCACATAAACTACAACCCTAGATGTGAGTATGTTTTCACCATTTAAATCATACTTCAAATATAAATGAGCAACATGACAAGTAAGGTATCCAAACATTAAAATCAAGAGGGTAGAATTGGCATAACTAGGCAACAAATCACTAAAAAAAGTGTTCACAATGTTGAATATCACAATAGGAATCAAAATGATAGGGATATGGCCCCTCAATCCTGATGCACTAATGGATGGCATACATCCCAGTGACACATTTCAATTTAGCGTAGTTGATGATTCTTTTGTAGTGTAGAACATCCTTAGTTTATTAGGATTGGTTGTTTCAACAAATGAAGTGGCACACACATTATTATCCACTCTTTTAGATACTGAATTGCAATGTACAATGAAATTATAGGTAGAGGAAGGTATACCGCATACACCGCAAAGTACTACTAATTCAATTGCACAAGTGGTGGGTGATCAACTATCTCATGACATGGTAGACAATTAGCGTAAGGAATTGGAAGATGGTCTTAGTCTTCCCTTGTAGCCTAGCCAACTATCATGGTTGGTAGAGGGAGTTATGAATCTGGGTATTGATTTACATTGCCAAGAAGAATACGAAACTTTTTCATTCCCATCTCCACAAGCCACATTTGATGTACCTCAAATGGTACATTACTATGTTGAATGTGGACGTTTAGATGGTGGAGGTAATGCAAATTTCAGCTAAGATACACAGGTAGTTGACGAGAAAGATGAAGACAACATTGACTCACAATTGAATCAGACAATGGATTCTCAAACAGTTTCAACCATCAACAAATTCCTCAAGATGTCAGTGCACAATGTCAATGAAAGAACCAATAATGTTGATGATAATGGAATTTGGTTGAGCTGATAGTCTTAGTTGTTAACACTGAATGACTATATGATGCAGGTCTCTTCAGGATAAGGATATTTTGGCCTGGAGTCCAGATCTTAAGGGAATCTTCACAGTGGTAAGTGGGTATTAGGAGTTGATTGCTCAAAAGTATGGTGGGTTGGAAGTTCCATGGTGGAAAAATGTTTGGAATAAGTTCTCCTGGCTAAGTGTAATTGCTTCCTATGGACCTTAAAGCTTGGAATAGATGTTTGACTTGGGATAATCTTTGGAAGCGGGGATTCTAGGGTCCATCAGTTTGAATTCTTTGTGGGTGCAATGAGGATGATTCTTCCCATTTGTTCTTCCACTATCCTTTTTCTATATTTGGAATTTTTCATGGGGTATTTGGAAACACCTTATGTTCATGCATCTTCTCTTGTTGATTTTTGGAGCAGCCCAAGGAGACCTCCTACATAGGCCTCTTTTCTCCAGAACGTGTGGTGCATTGGCCCTACCTTCATCCTTCGGAAAATATGGCTAGAAAGGAATCGAAAGATTTTTTGTGGGGATAAGTTAATGATTCAACAAGTTTGGCAGAGAATTGTTGGTATGATCTAGGAGACTATGGAAGCTAAATGTGAAGTGGTTTTTCCTTTAGAAAGGAGTGATGATGAGATTGTGAATAGATTGGGTCTGCAGGGATTGACCTCTGACTCTTGTTGTGTTTGAAGAGGTAGGCATGCTAAAAGAAGGTTTAGAGGGTTGGGAGTTGGTCTCCTCCTTCAGTGGACGTTTTGAAGATCAATACTAATGGTTCATCTAGGGGTAATCCTGGACCTGTTGGGATTGGTGGAGTTGGGAGAAACTATTATGGTTTGTTATTTTCTTTTTCTCCATTCATAAAGTGCAGCAAACCAACAATCTTATGGAGGGGTTAGTGTTTCTTTGGGCTATTGAGTATGCATGTGCTCTTAACTCGCATAAGATTGTCTGTGAATTAGACTCTTAGATCATTGTTAATCTATTGAATGAGAAGAATTTAGAAGGGGTTAATTGGCAACTTGCTTTGGTTGTTCGACATATTTTGTAGTTGGGTTTCATGTTGGAGGTGGTGTCTTTTATCCACATCCCCCGAGAATGGAATAGGGTTGCATATTGTTTGGCCAAGTGGGCTTATGAGCATGTTAGTGACTGGCAGATTGAGGGATGGGGGCAATTATCCCCAAATTACTGCCAAGCTTTAGAGAGGATCATTTCAGATGATGTGGGTTGGTTTAGGTGTTGCAATGGTTTTGTGTCTTGGCTGGGCGATTTGGTGATCCTGCTTTTCTTTGGGAGCCTTTATGGTCCCTAAGTACTTTGTATTGGCAATTTCTTGATATCAATAAATTTTTACCCTCTTTTTTTAAAAAAAAACATGAGGTTGATTAGAAATTTTAAAAAATATTAAAACATATTCAATTTTTTTGAAAAATATATGGTGCACTAGAGGAAAGAATCCTCTTCAAAAGGGTATATATATATTTAAAATTGATAAAAAAATAGACACGAGTTGACATTCCATGAAAACTATGACACTCTAGTGAGTGAAGTTTCACTTTAAAACATTATTACTAAAAAAATATCCATTGATTCTTTTTCATGTACTAGATATTGAAGTTACCTATTTGGAGAAAAAAATAGGGAAAAAATTGTAGGATTTTTTTGGTGACGTTCCATTAACCTCACCTTTTTCTAAAATTTTCAATAGTTCAATTCTACTCTTAAACTTATAAAAAATATATGAAACCAATTTTTAACTTTTAAAAAAAATTACAAGTATAAACTTCATCAAGAGCTCTACATTTCATTAGTTTACATCATTTTGAAATTCAGAACATAAAGGCCACTTTTATGTGGTTGAAGTTGGAAGTTTTTATTTGTGTTGGCCATTTCCTTTAAAATGTGACATAAGTTTGTCCCTTTACCTCATAGTAGATATAACTGTCGTTCTATTTATTATTTCAAAGCGTTGATCAAGGTATAATCCTATATGTAGCCTGCATAAGGTTCTATGGGTAAGGATGTAGTAAGTGGATGTATGGCTAAACTCAATGCCCCTAATTGTGTAGTGTACTCATAGATAAGAGGGATTTGGACTATCATAAATGGTTCCTATGAACATGTTTTGATCATGATGCTTACCCAAGGTGTTATAAAAATTATTTTCACCAAGATGACAATTTTTTCTCTTGATGATTTTGATTTAGTTTTGTGTGTTTTTTAATTTTTTTGTTGTCAAACATGATGCTTGTGAACAAGTTTTCATCATGGTAACTGCTCCAAGGTGCCATAGAAATGGTTTTCACCAAAGGGTGATTTTTTTTACTATTTTTGGTATTTTTTGTGATTTTTTTGTATTTGATATTTTATTATTTTATTTTTTTGTTATTTGATTTTTTTCTTTCTTTTTGCTTTTTTTTTTTAATCTTTTAGTAAAAAATGTAAGTTGAAAACACATTGGGCATTTCAACTTACATAGTTTTAGTTTATTATTTCTAAGTTGTGTTTCAAATTATTTATTAATATTATCTATTAATTATATTGTTTCAAATGTTAACACTCATAAAATTCAAAACAAAAGCATTGTTTAGTTGAGTATTGGTGAAGAAAAATAAAAGTTAAAAAAATATTGAATATTTCAACCTACACAAGTTTAGTTTATGATTTCGTATATTATGTTTCAAATTCATTTATATTTTTAATTAATTCATAATCAGTTATGTTTCAAACTTTAGGATTTTATAATTCAAAAAAAGAGAGTATTTAGTTTTAACTATTGGTGATGACAAATGTAGGTTAAAAAGCACACTGTGTAATTCAACCTACACAAGTTTAGTTTGTGATTCCTAAGTTGTCTTTAAAACAATTCATGTTTAATTGATTCATAACTTGTTGTATTTAAATAGTTTTTAAGGTTCATAAATTATAAAAGTGAATTTTTTTAGTTGAATGTTGGTGAAGAAAAATGTGAATTGAAAAATATATTGTGTGTTTCAATTTGTACAAGTTTAGTTAATGACTGGTAAATTATCTTTCAAATTTCTTACCTTCTTACTTGATTCATAATTTATTTATTTTTCAAATCTTAGGATCAAATGAATATTGTTTAGTTGAATGTTGATGAAAAAAATGTAGGTTGAAAAACACACTATGTATCTCAATGTACACAAGTTTAATAGTTTATGATTCTTATGTTGTGTTTCAAATTTGTTTACCTTTTTAATTGATTTATTCTCTTTGAAATTTTTATATCTATATTTAATCCTAAACTTGTTATATTTAAAAATTTAGAATTTTTAAATTCTACAATATTGTTTAGGCATTTTCAACTTATATAAAGCTATGCTTGAGATTCCTAAACTAAAAAATATTGAGTTTTTTAATAAATACTTATAGATTTCCAAGATATGAACGATGTTTCTTATAGATAACATCATTTTACAAAAAGAACTGTGATCTTAATACAAGTTGATATTACTTGAAACAACATTTGGACTTTTTTTGAGAAGCCACTACTTTGTGTGTCCTAAATAGTAATTTAACTTTTTGTTGATAAGGTATTAATAGCAACTCAATGTTAATCCAAGAACAACCATTGAATCTCCTACATATTACATAGGGAAATAAATTAGGTATAGTCTATAATGGAGGCATTGGAAATTCTAAAAAATATAGTACTTAGGATAAACTTTAAGATTATCCTAAACAAAACTCGTGCAATGTTTTTGTAACCAACATTTTATTTATAGACAAAAGAAGTTGGTATCATTAATCTTAGAAACGTTTTTATATGTCATATAATACACAGATAAATAAATCCAACCTATTCTATGGTGGAACCATTAAAAAAATTAGAAAATATATATGGTTTTTCTTATAAACTTATAAGATTATCCAAAATAAAACTTGTGTAGGTTTTAAAACATAACTAACATTTTTTTACATAAAACAAGATGAAAATATTCAAGGTAAGTGGGAACTAAGTTACCTTGAAAGTAATTGTACTAAGTAAGAAACTCTCTTATTAGCTATCTAGATTTTGTTTTTTTTTATAAGATCAACATAGTAGTAAAATAAAACTATATATAAGATACATTATTTACATCCTAGAAATCTATAAATCGTGTTTTATTAAAAAAAAAAATGTGCTTTTCAACTTGCACATAACCATTTATTTGTAATTTTCAAAGTACTAAGATAGATCATATTAAAAATTTGTAATTTGCGTTGCATTAAAGACTTGTGTTTTTTAACCTCCACACACCACTATTTTTGAAGTGACAAAGCATGCCAAAAAATTGTTGAAAGGCACAATGTTTTTTCAACCTACATATATTCCCTTTTGTTTGTGTGTTCAAAGTGAGAGCATACTAGAATTTTATAAATTGAGTTGCATTGAAAATACCCAAGACAATCACATCGTATACAATAGATAGGCATTGCTAGACATAAAAAATATAACTGAATGCATTATATCTTATGCACTTATAGTAGAGTGGGTATAACAATAATATCCTATACAACGGATATGCATTGGCATTCTTAAACATTATAAGTTGAAACACTAGACATTCACTTACAGGTTCAATATGAAGATCACTTTCAACACATACAATAGTTTCACATTCCCAGGAAAGAAGAATATTACTGAAAACCCAATAGGTTATGCACTTACAACAAACTGGATTACACAATCACATCGTATACAATAGATAGGCAATGATAGGCATAAAAAATATAACTAAAAGCACTTGATCATATGCACTTAGAGCAAATTGGGTGTAACAATTACATTGTATACAACAAATATGTATCAACATTTGTAAAAAATATAACTTGAAACCCTAGATATTCAATTACATGTCAGTGTGAAGAGCATTTACATCACATACAATAGATTGGCATTTCCAATCATAAAGAATATTACTAAAAACCCAATAGGTTATGCACTTACATCAGTCTGTATTACATAATCACATCGTATACAATAGATATGCATTAATAGGCATAAAAAACATACCTGAAAGCACTTGATCATATGCACATAGAGCATATTGGGTGTAACAAAAACTCCACTATATGACAAATATGCATTGAAATTCATAAACAATATAACTTGAAACCCCAGATATTTAGTTACAGGCCAGTGTGAAGAACATTTACACCGTATACAATAGATTAGCATTCCCAATCATAAAGAATATATTTAGCTACAAGTCAGTGTGTAGAACATTTACATTGCATGCAACAAATTGGTATTCCCAGGCATAAATAATATAATTGAAAACCCAATAGGTTATGCACTTACAACAAATTGGATTACACAATCACAACCTATACAACAAATAGGCATTGCTAAGCATAAAAAATATAACTAAATGCATTAGATCTTATGCACTTACAACATAGTAGGTATAACAACAACATCCTATACAATAGATATGCATTGGCATTCTTAAACAATATAACTTGAAACCCTAGATATTTAGTTACAGGTCAATGTGTAGAACATTTACATCGCATGCAACAGTTTGGCATTCCCAGGCATAATGAAGATAAATGAAAACCCAATAGGTTATGCACTTATAATAGGCTGAATTACACAATCATATCGTATACAACAGATATGCATTGATAGGCATGGAAAATATAACTGAAAGCACTAGATCTTATACACTTACAGTAGAGTGGGTATAACAATTGCATCTTATACAACAGATACACATTGACATTCATAAATAATATAACTTGAAACCACAGATATTTAGCTACAAGTCAATGTGTAGAACATTTACATCGCATACAACAGATTGGCATTCCCGGGCATACAAAATATAACTAAATACCTTATACGTAAAGATCAGATATAATACCTAAAACTTTATTATGTTTGCCAATGGTAGTCTAATGCTGCTGCTTCAACTTTTTCTACCACTGCATCCATGAAAATATAGCCTTGGATATAAAATGAAGAGGAGATAACATAAATTGACAAAGCTTGAATAGATGTAATGCATGTTTAAATTGGTACCTCTTTATATGTTTAATGCTTGTTTGGTATGGAGTCTCTAATTTTTGTCATTTCCTTTTCAAATTTGAAATATGTTTGGGTGCCTTAAATTGTAGAGTTTCTATGAATTAATGGTGTGTATTGTTTCAATTTTCTCCCAGGTGATCTTTGGTGGCCTTACACAATTATATCAGTGGTTGTAGGTGGGCATTGAGAAGAAGTCACCAATAGTTGGGCAGTCAACTTTGACTGATGGGACACATGTGAATCTTTTATGTTGCTTGAGTATTGTGTTGCAAGGAAAGAGGGATAGGGGAGTGGGTCCAATTGGATGTGGTGATGGGACATATAGGATTCATTACTATTCACGTGTCATCTGTCCTTCAAAAAATTGATGGTTTGAAGTTGCAAATGGCGATATGTGACCGTGAGTCTTGGTTATTCTAATTATAAAGTGTGGGTTCATTGTTTTCATGCTACGACTCATATAGGAGCAACTTAGATTGTTTCTAGATTGTGTCAAATGGTTTATGAATATTCTCTGACATGTATGACTATGATGATGTATCTCCTTTTGGGACAATTATAAACCATTTATAAAACAATTTTTATTTGTACAATGATTGGCTAGTTTATGTTTACTTTATGGATAAAAATCATTTTACAAATGGTTAGTAAAGTGCTCTATTGTGGGGCCCACTAAAGACTACTTTTGTCCCCACTATTAAACCTTGCTCCACTATGAGACCCTCTCCCCTATTGTGTTACACATGAATAAATTAGTACTAAGATATCTTAAAACAAAGACAACACATTTAACAGTAAATGGTTAAAAAGGTTGTAAAATTTGAATTTACACCAGTTGCATTTCCTTCAAAGTTTCCAAGGCCTTTTCAACAAACCCTTTTTGTGAATACCTTGCAACCATTGTTCCACGAGACCACGGTTCTTTGATGCATTTCTTTGACAATCCTAAAAGCTTCTTCAAGAAATCCATTTTGTGCAAATCCTGCGATCATGGCATTCCACGAAACCACATTTTTTTGAAGGATTTCGTCAAAACAAATTCCATGCCTTTCCATGCTTCCACATTTTGCATATATACAAGGGCAATTGCAGCCACCCGAACTCACTTGACATCACAAGAGGAGTTGGTCGTAATGGTGAAAAATGTGACAGGCTTCAGATAGCTTGCCAAACGTTGTCACCCAAGTACTTAATCCTTGAAGAATCTCGAAAGTGATTTTGCATCTTTGTCCGTCTGTATTATGTAATTTTCTCCTATCATAGCTCATCCTCGTCGTTTGAATGGTATGTTCACCTTCCTCCTTGCTTCCAATTCTACCAAGCTTTGATAATGTGGTCGCTTTTGAGTTTTCTAGACTTTGGTAATCTAAGACAAGTTAGAGAAGCGCAAAGATTACTGTTCACAGTATTCTTCATGTTTATGCAAGGACTCATTGCGGGTATTGCTCTTCCTGACTGCAATGGATAAGAAGCCAATGCTCGAAATCTTTCTTTTTTTTCCAATGCTTTATGCAATGATGGATATCTATGCTGTCCTCCCAATGCCTGTCTTACCCAATTAATGGTTGCGAATGCAGGGCATACCCATCTGCAGGCGTGTTTAATGCCAAGAGGGGGACGCCATTCCTCCATCTACAACATTGCAGGTGATGCTTAACCTCCCATACACAACATAAATCTGTCTCCACCCTCCTCTTTTGAAAGATCCCCTTTACTTCATTTTTTATTTAGTTTTCCCACGCCAGTGTGGAAGTACCTGATGTGGATGATGTGACATCTAGCACAGATCTCGGCAAGCCCTCTCTTATTGATCACCAGGGTTTGTTTTTTCAGAATAGAATAAAATAACTTTTAACCTCAACGAGGCCAAAAAATATATCCGAAAGACTCTGCTTCATTTAAATTGCACCCTCAATGAGCTTCGATTACATTCATTGATTTGCTATTTCTGAACTATGCTGATCTACTTATCATTTTGATGGCCATATAATTTCTCAAATGACATTTTTACACATGATGAAATTATTCATTATTATTATTGTGGAATTGGTGGATATAGAATTCATCGCACATTGCACCTTTGGAGTGATGATCAATTGTACCGTCTGTAAGTTATCTTTAATTTTAGTTGAGAGCATACTCGGAAGATGCTCGGGCCAGAGGAGTTCCTGATAATTGAAGGGTGATAAGGAGAGGTAGTACTGAAGTGAAGCACAATCCCATCGTAGCGATACTCCAACTGTAGTAAATAACTGTAAATTACTGACATCACATAGATATCAATCACAAGCTAAAGAGGGAGGTGTTTAGCACCGGAGACAAGGAGATTACGCCCAGGGCATACTCAATAAAATTCGGGTCCTCTTGTGATAACTGAGGAGTGATAAGCAGATCAGGCCAGCAGCATGATCGTCAGAGGCCAAGCGATCTTGCCTAAGTAGCCTACCACAGAAAGGAGGATCTATTTGTACCCTTGTATATGACTGTTATTTGTGTGAAGTTACATCTGGTACTTCTGTAACGAGGGTATCATAGACAAAAGGCTACATCCAGGACCTAGTCCTTCTGTCGAAATTGCGAAAGGGATACCATGGTGGGCAAGATTGTGATTGATGTTGTTGAAAACTGTGGACCAAAATAAGCTTATTTAAGAAATAATTCTGGCTTTCACACGCTAAAGGCCAGATTTGCTCTGGCCACATAAAAGGAGATCATTGAACTTCAAGCCGACAAGGCTGCCTAAAGGCCGTAAGGGAAAGGGATAACATCTGGGAATAGGCATGGAACATCTTCCGAAAGGAGCAGAAATCCAACATCCCAGTGGGTGCTGACAGATGCCTCACCATATTTCGGAGATCCCTGATGAGAAGGAAAATTCGGCCACTTCTTCACACTATCTTGTGCTCACTGGATTGATTCAGGCGAGCAAGGCACATAAATACCTTGAGGAAGCTTAGCAGAACAGGATCATAAAATTGGGTGAGCCACCAAAAGCTGGGCATCAGATTTGGAAAAAGGTCAAGCCTCTGCAAAATTAGCAGTAGTTAAGACACATAAGACCTTGCCATGTATGTGTCTTATCATAGATGGGAAGAGATTCTGTAAATCAATACTTATTTGCCCTCTGTGTTCAGAGGCTCAGTTGATTTTCTTTTGGCTTACTGACAAGATAGCATGGCCAATCGCTGATGAGCTGCTTCCAAATAACTATTGAATGGGAGAGACTATAAAATGGCATTGAACATGTAAGTTTATCTGTACGGGAGATTTATAGATAGCCATATAACCCTTTCTAGCTATGGGATCTTGTTCGCTCCTTAAATCATAAGATACCCTGCAATGCTCAAGGAGTAGGGCATTGAGCAAAAAGTTTTTTTTTTCTTCAAATGTTAATGCAAGTATGTATTGCTCGCAGGGCTTAAATTTGACGGTCGACCTTGCCTGTCAACAAATTTTATAATGACAGTTATCTATTCAAAGGCGCCCTTAAAACATTATGATATATCTTAGTTTAAGTAAAATTATATATAAATCAAATATATATATCATTATAATTCTATATAAATTTTGACAGTCTATTCAAAATCTCTCCTTTCATATGATACAATCTTCTTAAAATTTTGATTGTAGTTTACGACAAAAATCTCTAAATACGGTCATACAGCCATCAAATTTAAGCCTTGGTATGGAGGGAAGAAGTGAAGAATTATACGTAACATTTTGAATATGGTTAAAATTAGACATTTAGGGCAGATCTTCATGTGGCTGTTTAGTTTATTTTGGTTAGCAGTTACTGTTCTTATTTAGGAATTATTTGTGGAACTGGTGGTCCCATGAATTTTTAATTTTTCCACGCAGAAATCTTAAATTTGTATTTATACTATTAATAAGGATTTGTGCAATAAAAAAATGGAAAAAAAATAAAAAGCAAATACTAAAAAAGAGGGAAAGAAACTTGTGGAGCCACGTGGAATTTTGGCAATATACAGTTGCTGCTTATTTCCAGCCCTTTCATATTTTTCACAATTTATTTTCAATTCTTAAATAATAACTGATCCATTAAAATAGGGAAAGATTCTAAATTATCCTTTTCCCATAATAAAATTTATGCATGAAAACACTCCAGATGGTTAAATTTAAGCAGAATACACATTTAAACGTTTAAACAACCACATGAAAACATGAAATTAAGAAACAAAAAATACGATCAATGAGATTGAAGTTCTCAGCACTTAGTGGAAAAGTTTTCCCATTTGAACACACCCACAGTCATACACACACATATGCTTTCTCAAATTTCTAAAACCTTACAAATCACTGTGAACATTTTCATCAATTAACAGTGGCATTACACGTGTTTGTCATAAAACTGAATAGGAACAAAAAGACGAGGAAATAACGAGGTTAGAGTTGCTCACAAAATCACAAACAAGTTTTCTTAAATGAAAAAAGGAAAGCTTTACATTTATGAATATAGGCCATAAAGTGACTATTTCCTAAACATTATACATGCATCAAATGTGTATGAGGTCCTATACACTCAAAAACGATTCTGAGAGGATGAAAACGGTAACTAATTAGATGCAACAATCTATCATAATCATATTCACGCTGATTAGAATTTATGCCAAAACTCAAGGAAAACTCCTAGGATGACAATTCCATCCGAAGTACAAACAAAACCCTAAATCAGTGGAGATGTAGACATCCTAAAGTAGCCAATATAAAGGATGCGATCTGAAACGCTGGGTTGTAGGTCTATCTTCAAACTATAATGTAATGCATCCTGCCTGTCAAATATGCAGGAAATCAATCTTCCTTACGACACTTTGTGATCTTTGAAAACCCTGGTTGATTGGTAACTGATCTCACCCATGCCCATTTGTGATCATTGATATTCACAAAGTTTTGAGTAGAAGCCACTCGGGCCAAAGGAATGTAGGCATAGTTCCCATTGATAGGTCCCACAACAAATCCTGTGTAACCTGCCATGATACCATGTATGCAAGAATGAGCTAGGAGAGTGCAGTAGGCATTATCAGTAGCATTGGCCGGCACAGCACGGATCATGTAGGTTGGATCAATATATTTCACTGTGAAGAGCTCATCGGGGTGATGTTTCTTCCACCACTGCTTCAGCTCATTGTTGAGCCATGGCCCAACATCCAAAAAGATGGGATTTCCTGATTCATCCCTCTTCTCCTTTTCCTCAGGGGTCCTGGGAATCAAATCCTGTCCAGCCCCCTCTGCAACAACAAGTACAAAATGCCCATTCTCCGCTAATCGCTGCTCCAAAAACTCGAACAATCCCCCTTCTCCTTCAAGATAAAATGGGTTCTCAGGTATAAGGCAGCAATCCACATCCCTGCTACCCAACGTGGAATGAAGTGCAATGTGCCCCGCATTACGTCCCATCAACTTGACCAGCCCCACCCCATTGGTTGCACTCTGTGCCTCAACATGTGCAGCATCGATAGCACTTTGTGCTGTCTCAACCGCTGTCTGAAAGCCAAAAGATCTGTCAATGATTGCCACATCATTATCCACGGTCTTAGGAATCCCTGCAATGCAAATCCTGAGCTTCCTCCTTTGAATCTCCTCAAAAATCTTCACGGCACCCCTCATGGACCCATCCCCACCAATGACATATACCTGGTTAAAGCCATAATCCTCAATTGCATCCACTATCTTCTTCAGATCAAACCCTCCCCTTGACGTTTCCAGCAATGTCCCACCTCTCTTGTGCCAACCGTGCACTAACTTAGGACACAGATCCACAGGCTTTGATGAATAAAATCCTCTATAACCAGACTTAATCCCCTTGATATCCCTCACTCCATACTGAAACCACAGACCACATACGAGCTCTCTTATAACTGTATTTAGCCCAGGGCAGAGCCCCCCACATGTGACAATGGCAGCTTTGACTTCATGGGGGCTGAAACAAACCTTAGACCTAGGCCCTGCCCTATGATACAGTATCTGAGTCTCTGTTGCTATTGTATTTAAGTCTATGGCTATGTTCTCCATGATCATATCAGTCTCAGTCACAAAAAACCCCTCAATTGGATTAAAAAACTCATTATGCATCAAAGGGTTTGCAAAACTGGGTAAACCCTCTACATACTCTCTCAAATGGGGTATGGTCTGGATTCTCTTTTGGCCAGGGGAATTGATGGCTAGTTCATCAAATTTGAGATGATCAACTGCCAATGACCTCTTGATTGCAATCGTATCCATTGCACAAGAGCTCTCAACAACAAAATGTATACGACAGATTCAACAAGAGGCGGCCAAGGAGGAAAGAAACTCAATTTTCTCTATACAGTTCAGAAATGATAAAATAGATGATGAATATAACAGTTTCCCAAATCGGTGGTATATATTTATAAATAGATGATGATATTCTCCGATGGGGTCAAGTCTAACGTTTGAAATCCAAGCTCTAGAAGGAAGAATTTAGTTACTCTGTTAAATAAACCCATGAAATCGGGGTGAAAAGGAAATGCTAAATGCGACTATTTCTATGCCATATACACAAAATCAGGTTGGATGAATATATACTCACTTTTTATATCCACATTTGCAAAGCGGTTTAATCTCCTGCAATGGGTTTAGATTTTTCCTGAGGAAAACCATGGACTCTTAAGCAATTCCGACTGTCTCTGAATTTGTGGAAGTACGTGGATATCTGTCAAAGTGCTACGCGTCAGTGGTTTTTGAGTCTAAGCTCTAGATCTTTTCAAAGCCACCTGTATAGAAAACAGAGACATTGTGGGCTCCAGATTTTATTCTTTTGATTTGTATCTTTTGTATCGACAAACGCAACCAAAACGGTGGGAGATGTTGGATTGTAAATTGGAAATCAGGTGGTATTGCTGCTTGAAATTTGGATGTTTCTGTTTAAATTCCAAGTCGTTGCTCACAATAGTCTATTGTTGGAAATGCGTAGAAGTTTCTTCTTTTTACTTTTTATTATATGGTGTGGAGTAAGACTTCAAGGAGATATTTTTTCTATTAAGGGTTAAGGATTAAGAGTATCAATTTCGTTGAAGTTGTTGGGTCGGATTTCAATCTTATTTCTTATTGTTGTATTTTTAGAGGATTTAGATCTTCTAGAATGGCACGATCAAGGAATATATCATCACCTTCATTATTATGTTTAATTAATTGAATTATAATTCTTTGATAATACTTCATTTTACACACTTTCAAATGATATTGTCATAGTGTTCAACTTGGTTTGTCTATAAGTTAATATTGGTTTTGAATTTATTAATCAATCAATTAATCATTCCTATTTTTTAATTATTTAGTTTAAATTTTCCTATAATATAATCTCTTCTTTTGGGGGACTAGACTATGGTTGCATATTTATTTCTTTTATCAATTTTCAATTTCTTATGTTAATAAAATTGATCTTTTTAAAATTTGAACATTATTTACTGACATATATATTAAAACATTTTAAACAAAGTGTTTAAAATATTATATTTAAAGATAGTCTTAAGTTATCAATTTATGTCAAAAAGTATTATTAGAATCTCATATCAAATAATCATAACACATCGTAGAACATATGTATTTACATTTCATTAACAAAAATACATCATCACACCAAATTTAAGGCACATGCATCATTTATGTGGCATGTCTTCAATCAATACCTATTAGTAAATGGGTTTGATTTGTCAACAAGAAAATTCTTACTTTATATTTGAACAAGATAGACCCCCCAAGGTGTTTTTTAGCACCACATCAATTTTGGATAAGTAAAGACACAAACAAATAGGCACTTGCATGTGCGCAAAATTATATGGACCAACATGGCATGTCTAATGATACATAAATCTCAAATAAGCTTGTGGTACAATAGAATTAAATATGTGGTAGTTGATGTGTGTATTCGGGGTGAATTTCTATTTATCAACCCTTTAGTGACATCTAGTTACATTAGTGAATTTCTACTTATCAACCCCTAGTTACCTTACATATTTATTTCATATTACTCAATGTTTTCTTGTTTTTTAAATGGTATTTTTGTGTTTTGATGAACTCATCACTTTCACCATGTGATAAAAAGCATTTTTTATGTGTTTTTTCTTTGTTCATCACAATAATTTTGTGTTCACCATAATATTGTCACTTTCATTGCAATGTTTTCATTAATGGCAAAAGTGATCATTTTGTGTGAAGCAATTTTTTTTCATTTTTAGTCTCAAGTGAGTTGTTTAAGAATGTGAATTGTTCTTATTGTTCTCCTCTAGTTTAGCTCAATCTAGATCTGATTTTCATGTCAATTAATTCTAGTAGTACTCATGGATAAGATAAATAAAATTACATTTGTAAGTGCAAACAAAATTTCATTGCCGTAGCTAGAGTCTGTTAAATGTGTTCCTACACCATCTTTCAATTACATTTTAATTTAATTGTGTCATAATAGCCATTATTGTTTTCTCAACATCCCAACACTATGTAGTCAACCTACCCTTGTCCTAGAGATTTACCCACAACTAGAGGACCCATGGAGGAGGAAACAATACAAGGGACTTGCATATGAGTGTGTTGTTGCCACAACATCTTCATCTTCATTTGAAGCATTTGGCTCCAACTATGATTTTTTTTTTTGTTTTAGTAGATTAGTTTGTCTTTATTTTAATGTGTGGAATCTATGAGTTGTGGTAGTTTAGAATAGATTTATTGTTGATTTTCAAGTTGTTTATTTATTTCTTGTCTTGTTTTTAGCTTTTTTATTGTTGCAGGAAATTTAGATGCAATTACTTGTTTGGAAAGAAGCATTTTTGTTTCCCCTATCTTGTTGAAAAATCATTTTTTTCTATTAAATGAAATCTATGGAGATGTCTAAGTTTGGGTTAGATGAATTCATAACCCAGACTATACCCCCTTACATTTGTATGTATGTGCTTTTGATTCATTGCATTTAACAACTTAAAAGTAAATTCTATTATTTTTTAGCAAGCTTGAAATAATTAAAATTAGATTTCCAAGGATGTCCTTCCCCATGGGATTTTTTGGGAACCTTATGTGTATATTTCTCAAAGGGGTTCTCATATAAATATATTGCAAATTTCTTCAATAAAAGGCTAGTTCATGGGTACCACAAAAAACCTCATTTATTTTTAGAAGATTTCATTTGAAAAGATCCAAATTCATGGTTTTAGTTGGCTATTTTTCATTTATAGAAAAACAAATGAATTTTCTTACATTGTCCAAAAAGATTTAAATCTTAATATTAATTGAATTAATTAATATTATTTAATTGATTAGATTCATCTAATTATTTGTTTATTTTTAATTAATCAATTGCTTCTAATTATTCATTCAAAAATACTAAAAAGCTTGCATGAACATTTAATAGATATAATTATATTATATTTATCCACTTATTTTTGTAAATAGATTAAATTCATTTTAGGTAATTACATCAATGTTCTTTTATATTTTAATTATAAAATATATTTCCTTTTTTCTAGATTAGTTTACTTATTTATTTCATTTAAACATTCAAAATCTTAAACCACATCAAACACATTTAAATAAATATTAAAAAACATGAAAATTAAAACTAAAAACATATTAAACCATACGCGCATTTAAACACATCATTTCACTGCTCAACATCCATGCAACATCCCTTATCCTTTTTCATCTTAGAAAAACTTGGGGTCTTGTGGTCTTAGTTGGATATCAACTAGGGGTCATGAGAGGAGGCATTCATTTTTACTTCTATCTCATCTCTCCTCATTAGTGTAGAGAAGGGGGATTTGTTGCTCACGAGTCTCTTGCTTGCCAAGAGAGTCCCAGGGAGTGAACTTCCCTAAACTACCTTAGACTGCCTAATGAGTTGAATAAGATGAAAGAGATTGCATGAAATAGATTGAAACCAAAGTTTCAGGAGTGATAACAGATAGATAGCTTTCGAGATCGAAAGAGCGGATCACTAAGATTTTTGAGACAGGAGAAGTTCTCGAGCAGAGGATGGCAGCACGAGAGCGAGATGTCAGCGCAACGTGCTAAAGTCCCAAAGGCGCGTCGGTGTCCTATACGGATAGAGCACTACGCCTCCAAACAAAAAATCAAAGGATCTACTAACTATTCCAAATTTGAGGTTTGTTTAAACTACTGATTTAATAGGGAATGGAAAATGTTGATAAATGACAAGGGAGGTGAAGAAAAAACTTACAAGTGGTCCCACGCTTCAAAACCTCCCCCGCAAAGCTTCGCATGATCAATCTCCACACAAGGTGAATGAGGAAAAATGTTGGGGTGGTTTTGGGGTTTGTCACAATCAAACACTTGATTTGGTGTTCCCACCTCCACAAACCACTAGATAGATAGAGATAATAATAGGCACAAAGTAAAGTAGACACAGAGTGACAAAAGCAAACCTTTCTCAAGGAGGAGAACTTGTATCGTGAGATAAGACACAAAGTGATAAAAGCAAACCCCACTCGAGGAGAACCTGTATCATGAGATAAAGACACAATAAATAATGTGCTACAAATAGAAAAGAATCAAGAGAGTGTTACCCACAGTATGTCACTCCCTCTTGGATTGATAGACACAATGTTGAGAGCTTGCGAGAGAGCTTTGGTTGTTGGAGAGACTTCAGTTTGGTAGAGCTTCGCCATAGAAATGAAATGGAGAAGAGAAGAACTAGAGCAATAGGCTATAATGATAGAGTGATAAAATGAATGAGAATGAGAGTGAAAAGAAAGGTTTTGTTCAACTCCATGGGTGAGAAGAGTCGTTACTCTCAAAAATCTGCCATAGAGATATGTGTCACGGGCCAAAGATTCTGAGATTCCTCATTTGAACTCGTAAAAGTATGGGGACGCTAGCATACCACATGGATGTTTGCACGTCGTGTAGGCATCCAACTACTCATTTCACAAGAAACGAGGTGGAAGATTGTTGTCGCTTCATCATTGGTCCTTATGGAGTTAAAATCATAAAATTCTAACTCATAAGGTTCTTGTCATAAATGTAGCTAGGCACCATAAATGCAAGGGTCAAACTCACAAATGTGAAATTTCCATGGGGTGTAATTTTATGACCTTATATTTTTCCCCCACTTTAGTGAGCTAATCTTTAGGAAAAATCAACTACACTAAAGTATAAAAGAGATCATTAGAGGAAAGTCAAATGTGAAAAGAATTTTTTTACAGATTTGTGTGCCAAAAAGGATACTATAGAGGTTGCAAAGGTCGAGCAGGCAAGCACCAATGATTCCCCCAGCAATTGAGCTTAGCGAGAAACCACAACATCTGAGATGAAGGTTCATTCTGTAAAACTCAAATTTAAGTCTGCTAAAAAATTGGAAGAAACTACCAAGGCGAGAAGAATGATCAAGAAAAATCCAATGGTTTAGAAGAAAAATATGATGAAGAGGTCAATATATGCCCCCTCCTGGTTTTGCCCCTAGCTGTGTGGAGTAAAAGCAGGAAAAATGATAAGACCACGATTGCCAAGAAAAATGGGCCTCGAGGGACCTATATATACTCAGGTGGACCCCTAGAAGGGTCATTTTCACAATTCATGGCAAGTTTTTTACTGAATTTTATGAGAGAAAAGCCAACAAAATGCCTCACAAATGGGAGTTTGAGGAGCCATGGATCGAGTAGCTACATTGGGCAGTTATCGAGGGACATGAGGTTGACTAGGTGAGTCTGAAAAGCCCATTTTTATGCCTTTTATTGCATTTTTTTAGTAATTTTTTAAAATTTAAAGCGCAGGCATCCTAATGATGCAAAGACATCCTGTCGGCACATTGGAGGCCATACTTAGAGAAATTTTGATGTAGAAGTGAGAATTTTTTGATGTAGATGGATCTGACTTGAATCTTTTTTTATTTTACAAGATTACCCAGAGATGCAGGAGCATGGCAGCAGACGTGTGTTTTAGATGCTTCACAATCATGCATAGTGCATGTCCCCTGATGAGGAGGGGCATCTTTGACTAGTAGGCCTATGGTGGGCTCACACTATGCCTGATATGCTCTATCATGATCACATGCTCATGGCACTGATGGAGTGGTGGGACTCGACCACCTCGACATTCTACCTTCCGATAAGCGAGATGACCGTCACGTTGGAGGACGTCTACCGGATCACTGACCTCCCAATCTATAGACAACGGTTGGTGCTAGATGATACACGCTTGGTTCGAGAGTGATTTGAGGGCATCTGATACTGCACATGGCATACAGACCCTAGTGACGAGACTAGCCATGTTTATATTCACTAGTACGAGCACGGTAATGCAGTTTTCCCTCTTGTTCGAAGGGTGATGTTCGTGACGGTCACCATGCGGGTGACCATGGATGGGCAAGGCTCTCACCTTCACAGGTGCCTCATCCAAACTATTAGAGCCATGGAGGAGCAGTGGACCATCTTCCTGTGGGGTTGCAACATGCTCGCACACTTGTACCTAGAGTTGGGCAGGTTTGTGCACTGTAAGTACACGAGCCTCACCGCTTGCATGTTATTACAGGTGTGGGCATTTTTGCATATCACTTGCATCCGACCAATCAGGTATCCCTGGAGGACAAACCCTAGTAGGTCGATGGATCACACGTATGAGTTAGTACACCAGTGGAGGTACGGGGACCTCCAATTTTGGAGATTATAGTTTGATACATTGTGGCCCGAACTGGGTAGATGGTGGCCATATAGAGGTATGAGGTGGGTAGATGACCATCGATAGCTCCACAACTTGCAGCACGAGCGATTTTTGATAGGCCACATGGATTTTGTTATCATGCCCTTTTATTGGCAGCGGGTTATGCAGTAGTTCAGAATTGTACAAACCATTATGCCAAGGTTGCCATCATACACACGGGCAATTAGGAGTATCTATTGAAAATGAAGGTAATATTGTAGCTTAAAACTTGTAAAAATATGAGACTATAGATCTAATTAAGTGTTCTTTGTCACAATTCTTTGTGTATGATTAATCTGTTTAGATCAATTTTACCAATTGTAGAAAGAGATAGAATATTGTAGAAGAATGAGACAAGAAGATAGAAGTGACACAACATATACATAGAGAAACCCTTTCGGGAAAAAACTCCACCAGAATCAATAGTGCTTGTATTATTTAACCTTAGAACAAGATTACAATAATACTGTATCAATCCTTGATTGATATGCTTCCTTGCCTTCAACAATCCTTCTTCACAACTTGCAATAAACTCTCATGGAACTCTCATACACTTGTTGCAATTAATAGAATAATATGCCAATTAAACTCATAAGAGTTGTACAATACAAGAGCATATATCTCCTCACAAAAATCTACACCTAGATTGGGCAAGTAGAGTTCCACAATGTAATCTGAAGTCAAACCAAAGTCTTCCTCAATTTAGTCACCCCAAACTGAACACTTAGCTGAACTTTGGTCAAGAAGATATCATGCAAACTTCACCTCAAATTTGGCACCCAAGAATGGGCCCACTTGACTGGGCCTTGTAAATATCTTCTCATGCAAAAGGTGTTAACTGAAAGATGCCAACTTGGGTGCCCAAGGTGGACCCAAGTCAATCTTAGTTAATTGAAACATATCTCTCCACCAATTCATGCAAACATTATGCATGATCAATCATCCCCCTTCACTGAAAGTATCCACCTGTTATTTTTCATGCAACTGAAGTCATTAGTCATGCAACTCAAGTCAACTCAAGTCAACTAGCATTCAACTCAAAATAACTACATGCAACTGAAGATAATTGAACCATAATTGAATTGAACTAAACTGAATAGTGCCACTCCACTCATGTAAATATCAATCCCTAATTTGTAGGATCAAAACATGCATTATTGAAGTGTTATCAATCCTCCAAATAGTTAATTGAAGCAAGGTGGGTTCCACCTTCCATGTGGGCGCCCCATGTGCTCCTATCTAGTAGGAGCTCTTCTTGGACGTCCCACATGTTCCTATCATTTAGGAATAATCACAAATGTCAATTTACATGTTCATTTCATTCGAATTTAATCTCTTTCTAATCCTAGTATTGGGGAACACTTTCCAAGGACTTAGGAGATACATGAAATATGTTTAGGATTGCAATTAAATGACATCCTATTCCCAACAGTATCATGAGGTTGGGTGATTGTCGGCCTCCCACCATCACAAATGTTGTTCTAAGCAACGATGAGGCATCAGATTGAGATCAGCCTTCAATGTTGCTTGTAGATGATGTAGGGTTCAATGCTACTTGTAGATGATGTAGGGGTCGCGATCGGCTTCAGGACCGGTGGTTGTGGCATGGACCTACTCCAGTTTTCCCAGTGGATGCCGCCAGAGGTGACGCCAATGTCTAAGAGTAGGCACCACTAGCAGGGGGAGGAAGAGGAAATGGAGGCAGTGGCAACGAGCAGAAGGGAGAGGCAACAACATAAATATTAAGGCAACAATGGAGGCTCTCATCCCCTTCGTCCGTTGTCCCAATCACGACGACACCACCACCACCTACAACAGTCATCGTCCCTGCTATAGCAGCTGCAGTAGCAATGGGTGCAAGAGGCGTAGGTCCTAGCATCACTCCTCCCCTTGATCCACATTGGTAGGCCGGGGACCCAGGTACAAGAGTTATATATGTTATTTCTTTTTCAATACTTTTAGTTACATCTCATTTATATATATATATATACATATTTTGAATATCATGTGGTACTGATGGATCTACTATTCTATGGTTGTAGTGGGTACATAGGAGTGGATTGTGTTCATTGTGCGGTGTATTTCAAAGGTGGCATTGGTCGTTGCAGTCTAGGGGAGCGTCTTAGATGCCTAGAGGTTGGCCTCAACAAGCTGACATGCCCAACCTTTCAAGCCTGTGGTGGTCCTTAGGAGAGCATATGAGGATTCAAGGGTGGAGGTGGTTCAGAGGACAATAGATGTCATCGCCCTGATAGGACAGAGGGATCAGTGATTGGTGGAGCTAAAAACTATGCTCACCAAGAGATGAGGCGAGAATGAGAGCAGAGAGTGTCAAGAGGGCACGTTACACTCTTTAGAGCTAACTCGATGACCTTAGTGCACATGCAGCAGCCATGAGACCAATGGTTGATCCATAACTACGAGAGGAATTGAGGAGGGTAGAGCTAGAGATAGCCGAGCTATGCGGAAAGATTAGAGGATTGTGAGTGAGTGGGTTAGTCTCGTGATCACATAGATCTCACTTTGTCACTTTTGTCCAGCCCCAAGTGTGCTCTCCACCAGGACCAATGGGCTCAAGGAGCCACGCACCCAGAGCTTAGATGTCAATTTTGTTATGTGTCATTTTTGTATCGATGATATATACATTGTATGGCATTATTTTTTATGTAGAGACATTGACATATATACAACCACCACTATTTTTGTATGCCAATGGTGTGATTCATGTACATGATATACATTTGATATATTTATATATACACGAGATTTTGGTTCTAACATCATGGTGTTCATCTTTATGTGTATGCTTTTACTTTCATGTATGATTATGTGATGGATGTTATACTTATGGATGTATGTTTAGATTAGACGTTATCATGATCTAATAAACAAACATGGATGTATGTTAATTAAATACAATGATAAATTAATTGCCTAACCATAAGATGTAATCAAATGCAATGCAGAGACACCTAACATAATAAAACACATGTATGTATGTAATTCCTAATTAAAAAATTGACCACACACACACATGTTCACATCATAACACAAAATGCAACAATGTGTTAATGAATGAATTTCACAATATGATACACTATAATCTGTGAGGGATGAGTGTTGCACACATGAAACATCGACACTATGCATAGTATTGGCAAAGGTGCATCGCATTGACAGGTTCTATTAGAGGCATTCCATCCATAGATGACAATCCATAAGCACCAAAACCATACATGAAGGTGACAATGTAAAGGGCCTAACCAATTAGGAATGAACTTTCCCTTTTGATCAGATGACACTTTACATTTCTCTGCTTCTCATAGAGAATCAAGTCACCTACCTTGAAAGTCCTAGGAAGAACACCATGATTATAGTGTTTAGAGAGTGATTGTTGATAAGCTTTAAGGTGGTCGAGGGCCTATAATCGACTCTCATTGAGCAACTCAAGCTGATGCAAATGATTAGCATTGTAAGTTTCATCATCAATTAACCCTTTAAGGGAAATTCGCAATGATGGAATTTCCAACTCTAAAGGCATGATGGCCTCAGTACCATACACAAGGTTGTATGAAATTGTTCTTGTCGTTGTATGAACACTTGTGTGATAAGCCCACAAGGCATATGTTAATTGAGAATGTCAATCTTTACCATGTTTGTTTGTTGTTTTTCAGATAATCAGCTCAAGAGTTTTATTAGCCGTTTCGGCTTGGACATTAGACTAAGGATAGTATGGTGTAGAGAACCGATGTTCAATATGAAACTTCTCCAAGAATTGTTTCACCTCTTTCTTCTTAAATGGAATACCATAGTCAGAAACAAGGGTAGAAGGAAATCTAAAGTGAGCAATCATATTGTTCAAAAGAAAGCTATGGATGGCTTCAACTTTTGTGGACTGAAGCGGAATAGCTTCAATCCATTTTGTAAAGTAATATGTAGAAGTGATGATAGACATGTCCTTTAGAAGAAGGAGGTGATATTTTTCCAATAATATCCAACCCCCATTTTACGAATGAGCAAGGAGAGGTCTGATTTTGAAGCTCTTGAGCAAGAGCATGAATGAGATGACTATGTTGCTAACATTGAGGACACTTCTTGACAAAGACAATGGAGTCTTGCTCCATTGTTTGCCAAAATTATCCCATATGAATCAATTTTCGCACTAGGGATTTACCACCAAAATGTCCACCCCCAGAGACTAAGTGGGCTTCCTTAAGGGCAAGGGGTATTTCCTCTTTAGTGAGACACTAAAGAAGCAAACTATTGTAAGAATTTTGATAAAGAACATTTGACAACACAACATATTGGATTGCAAGTTTTTGTATCTAGGTGTGATCGGTTTTCATCGCATCATCAAGAAAATTTCCAATCTTTAGATAATTGTAAATTTTAGAATACCATTACCTCGAGTCTACGTGAGTACACATGAGAGCATTAGATTCAGGTTGATCTAAGATAGTAGGAGAATGAAGAATATGTACCACAAAGTGGTATTATTCTATATCCTTATCTGAAGGCACAAGGGAGGCAACACTCGCCATGACATTCGCATGTCGGTTTTCTCTCCTAGGAACACTGTCTATCGTGAAAGAGGAGAAGTGATCAAGCAAGGATAAGGCCAAATCCTAATATTGAGATAGCTTATTCTGCTTAGCTTGATACACCCCTATGATTTGATTTACAATGAGTTTGAAATCACCATGTATGCGAAGATGTTTGATGTCTAATGTAATTGTGGTATGCGGTCCAATGATAAGGGCTTCATACTAAACGATATTGTTGGTGCAATGGAATTCCAATCAAAAGGATAGAGGGATTGGCTTAACTTTAGGTGAGATCAAAACTACCCTTGTACCAGCTTGACACCTCGATCCATTGAAATACATCTCCCATATAGGCTCATGATTAGTTGCAAAACGGTCTTCATCCAAAAAAAAATCCAAATTAGGGAAAGAGCGAGATGAGGGAGCTTCTGCCAATTGATCAACAATAGCTTGACCCTTAATGGATTTCTAAGTTACAAACTTGATGTTGAACTTAGAAAGCAACATTACCCATTTCACTAATCTCCTAGCAAGATTGATTCTAGTGAACAAATACTTCAGAAGATCACTTATTACAATGACATGAGTTTCAACATGAAGAAGATAATGTCTAAACTTATGTGTCGCAAAGACAAGAGCCATGCATTGTCTCTCCATGGTAGAGTAACAAGTTTCATAATAAAAAATAATTTGACTAATATATTATACCACTCTTTCTCTACCATCGTCATCATACTAAGCCAACAAAGCTGCTAAGGCATGAGTTGACATAGTGAGATAAAGCAGAAAGGGTCTACCCTGCATAGTCGACATTAAGATAGGAGGATTGGCCAAATACATTTTGATTGACTCAAAAGCTTTCTCGCACTCGTCATCCCATCAAAGTCAAACATCTTTATTTAGAAAATGTGTGAAGGTCCAAGGGTACGGTCAACCAACTAAGTTATGAATCTGTGAATTGCTTGAATCTTCCCCTACAAACTATGTAGCTGAGAGATGTTTCTAGGTGGAGGCATGTTAACAATCACAACAATCTTATTAGTGTCGACCTCAATTCCTTGGTGAGAAATAATAAATCCTAAAATCTTGCTAGCGTCAATGTCAAACACACACTTAAGAAGGTTTAGTCTCGTCTTATAGAATCGAAGTCTTTCAAAAATAAGACAGATATTTACTACGTGATTCAAATGAGTCATATACTTAGCCAGGATGCCATCAATACAATATTCTATAATTTTGTGAATGAAATCATGAAAGATTAAGGTCATTGCCCATTGGTAAGTTGTGCTTGCATTCTTTAACCCAAATGGCATGACCACATAACATAAAGTACCCCACGGGGTAGTGAAGGTTGTCTTATACTAATCTTCTAGGTTAATACGAATCTGATTATAGCTTGAGAATCCATCCATGAAGGACAAGGCATGGCCTATGGTCAAGTCTACAATCATATCAATATTAGGCAATGAAAAATCATCATTGAGAGAAGCCTTATTAAGATCATGAAATTCAATGCAAATGTGAATACGACCATCATGCTTGCTAACATCAACGATGTTCAATATCTAAGGCACGAATAGTTAATAGGACAAATAACTTTGGCTCTAATTATGTACCACTCATCATAACTTTGGCTCTTTCTATCAAGGTTTGGTTCATTCTCTCTACTATAAGGTGTATTATTATTCCTCAAAATACTTACATGACTACAAAAAAATGAATTTATCAAAAAGCAATATTCACCTCTATTATCAAATTTCAAAACCTTTGTTTTCTTATATGATTGTTTCTCAACAAGTGCCTTAAAATCCTTAAATTTAGAGAAGACTTCACATTTAAATCTTAAAAAATAAACTCAAGTCTATCTTGAGTAATTATGTATACATTAAATATAATATTATAATTTTTAGATAGAACCACCAGCCACTAGACCAAACACATATGAGTGAACAATTTCTATAACACTTTTTCTCTAGTACTTGGCATAGGAAAAAACTCTTTTTATTTCCAAACATAGAATGCTCACAAAACTAAAAAATTATTGGAATAATCAGAAGAACCTTCAACCATATTTTATTAATCAGTCTTAAAACATTTTTTTTTTGTATTAATAATAGAGTAGTAAAAAGATACATAAATATGGTTTTATCATGAAGCCACCATAATCAATTGTTCCATTTGCTCCCTATATATTGGAAGTTCTATGCAGCCCCTATTATGACCTAGTAATCATCATTTACATACATGTATGCTTTATAGCTACTATACAAAGAGTTTACTTCAGCATTTACAAAAGGGCTAAAACTGTGCATCATATACAAAAGGAAAAAAATGTGCAACATGTACAAAAAAGACTAAGTCTATGTAGCATGTACAATCATAAATGTTCTATTCACATATTCTTGCTCTCACTGCAAGAATCTAATTCATTCCACCGAACAAGAGTTTCTATAGCTATCAACTCGTCCCTAGAGAAGACTTATTCAATTTCCATTTTTTCATTAGTGTGTAACCTTGGTGCCTTGACCTTTTTTTGATCCTCTTTTGCTTTAGCCTTGTCATTAAATTCCTTCTGAAAGTTCTCAAGTGTAACCATGAAGGTGGCTAGGCTAGGCTATCCAAATTACCAATTGTGGTCATATTTGACTTCATTTTGATTGATTAATACCACTCCATCCTTCAAAATCTTGAGAAATTTGCCTTCAGATATCTTCATAGCCATGATCACTTGCAAAGCAATGTCAAACAAGATGAGTCTCTTTGTTGACTTAGTAAAAATCCTCCTCTGTCCACTATAAATTTTTCACCATTTCTTGCCTTCCATAAATGCCATATAATTTCATTAGCTAAACAGTTCCAAAACAAATTAAGTTCTTTCCCAAGTTTTTTATCATTGCATAATAAAACCTCTTTCCAACTCACTTTGTTGTTTGCTTTCCAAGATCCATTTGCTAGCTAGAGCTACTCCTTGTTTTTCCAGATCCTTGAGTCCAATCCCACCTTGGTCTTTGCCCATGCAACACCAGTCCCACCTAACTAAGTGCTTAGAAGTTTTGTTTGTTCCATTTGTCCATATTTTTTCAAATTTTTCCTTGATCCATAACTGTAGGTCCCTTAGGCATGGGTTAACTGTAAATGGAATGCTAAGATATCTAACCTACTTGTTTGGACCCCCCACTAGAAGTCAAACCTTTGCAACCAGTCTGGAGGGTTTTCTGTCCATCCTAGCATTATAGATTTTGCCCCAAATATTCTCACTCTAGAAGCCTTGCAGTACAGGTTGAGGTTGCATAACAACCTATCAATGTTCTCCTCCTCTAGCTCTACAAAAATTGTTGTAACATCAACAAACTGAATGTTCAACAGTTCATTGTTGTTGGGAAGACTTAATCCTTTAATTCTTGGCATTGTAGTAGTGTCTCTAAGAAACAAATGCATTGCATAAGAGACTATGACAAATAGGGTTGGTGCTAGAGGGTAGACCTTCCTTATGGACCTTTCAAGCTTAAAAGCTTCATAAAGTGAGCCATTAACATCAATTTGGGATGATGCATCCTTCAGGAGGGTATCAACCATGTTACAAAATTGTTGTGGGAAACCAAAAGCCTCGAGAGTTGTCCTTAAGAAGGCCCATTCAACCCTATCATAGGCCTTTTCGAAGTCTAGTAGCAACATATTAGATATTTATTTGGATAGTCTAGACCATTCCATAACTTCCCAACTGGTGATGATATTTTCTAGAATATACCTACCTTTAATGAAGCCCATTTGAGTGTTGTTTATGAATTTTGTTAGTATATTGACCAGCCTTAAAGCTAGCACTTTGGTCAGGATTTTGTAGGAGACATTTAAAGTTGTAATAGGCCTCCAGTTCTTCATGTTTATTTTTTCTCCATCTTTGGGGAGCAGTCTTATTAAGCCTCTATTGATGTTACTCCCTAAACAACCCTTGTCAATTGCTTCCATGTATAATTGTTGTAGTTCCTCACAAATCTAATTTGAGAATGTCTTGTAGAATTTAACCAATAGTCCATTAGCTCTTGGGGATTTATCATTTTTCATTGAGTTAATGACATTCTTGATTTCATCCTTGCTAATTTCTTTAGCAAGGAGCGCAACACCATCTTGGGAGATTTTTGGGGGATCATCCCCTTAATGAGACTTCTTGCATTCTTCCCTTCTTCAACCTCTCTCTCAAAGGAGAAAAGACCCTTGAAAAAAAGGTAGAATTGTTCCTGATTGGTAAGAAGGGTACCATTATGGTAGATTTGATCAATTTGCTCCCTAACATTTTTCTATTTTAAGAACCTGAAAAAGAATTTGGACCCTTTGTCCCCATTTTCTAGCCAATTGATCTTGGCTTTGATTTGTAGACCTTGTAGTTTGTGTTCTTGTAGTCTCCTAAGAGCATTATTTGCTATGACCAACTCCTCATTTACTTTCTCGTCAGCTGGATTGTTCTACATTTTAATTTTTGCCTTCAATAGTTCTTCCTAGAGGAAGTTTTCCTCCCTCCTCATTTCTAGTTCTTGGTGTTTCCCTATTGTTTGGCATAGGGTTTTCCATCCATTGACATTGACCTCCCACCTTTTGATCACCCCTTCACCCCCTAGCAAACTTTTTTTTATTCCCCTAAGGGTGTAAATGAAAGCCTTGTAGCTATCATCTTTTAGCAAGCTTACATTGAGGATAAAGCTTTGCCCCTTTTTTCTCTCTTTCATCTTAGCAGAGTTTAGGATTAGGGTGGCCTTAATCAAGTGATGATCCAATAGGGTGTATGGATAGACCATCACACTCTATCCGCCATCTAGTGGGGTGAAGCTATACCAATCCTTGTTTGCATAGAATTTTTCTAGTCTACAGTAGATCCTCCTTCCCCACTTCTGAGCATTGCACCAGGTATACTAGACAACCTTGTTCTAGTCTTTTTTCCTTTCTAGAGGATCAAAGAGATTGAGCTTGGATTTAAATCTTAGCCAGAAGTGCTTTTCATTCCCTTTCCAGTCCATATCAAGACCACCTTTTTATCTTCCATAGTCTTCACCATATTGAAGTCCCCCCAATTATCCAGGGGACATCAGGCAGAGCTGAAAGCCATTTTCAGAGTTCAATGTGTTCTTTGTAGTCATTTGGGGCATACACTGAGAAAATGCCAAACTTGACTCCATCTTTTTCAAATGATGCCCATACAACCTAATGAGTCCAAATAATGACTCATTTTTGTAGGGTTTATCATATGTTTGCTATTGATACTATGAGGTTTTAGCACCTGGTTACTAATACTTTCCATGATATTTCCCTAAACTTATGAACTTTGGGCATGAACTTATCCCTATAACTTTTGATAGTATTAACCTGCTATGTGATATATCTATATTAATTTTACATGTGATTCAATGAATGATATTCTAAGGTGATTATGGTATACAATTTTCTTGTGCACGCTAATGTCATAATGCATGTTCACATTAAGATGCAGATATAAATGAAGCTTGCAAGGTGGAGGAAGTTCATGCCTACTGGTTGGTTGCTAAAGAAGTCAAAAGATGGACATTAAAGAGGTCAATGGAGGGAAACTTCCCACTTGTATGGAAGTTATAACTTACCTTTGAATGACCATGTATGTTAGTTGAGTAGATTTAGGAGGTGTTGCTACACTAGATCCTCATTGAGGCAAGACTGGGTTGACTAAGTCTTGTGCATGTATAACCTCCTTCCTCTTTTTCATGCTTTCAATAAATGGCATCCTCCTAGTCTATTGGAGTCGATTGCCCAGTTAGTTAGGTTTAGTTAGAAGCTTTCCTTCTATAAATAATGATAAGATGTTCCTCTTCACAAGGTTGGATGTTTTGATATTATACTTGCATTTTTAGTTTCAAGGAATATAGTCATGTTGATGTTATGATGTAACAATGTTTTCAATGAATAAAATGATACTTTAGTTTGTTGCATTTGAGTTAGTTTTGGGAAGAATCACCCAAGGGGGCCCACTTGGTGAGAATTTCATCCATTCAGTTTAGTAGTTACTTTTATGTTCAACAATTAGTTACAGTCTTAGCAATTGATTGTTCTTGTAGCCATTAGAACTTCGTTTTGTGTCTATTCCTGTAGCCAAGGTAGACAGAGTAACTTCATGTCTGTTTGCTGAGGTTTTTGTTTTTTTCATTCATTTCAACTCAGTTTAGTTGTTGATTCATGCTCAGTGCTTATGTTAATTATTTTCAAGCATTTTACTTTCAGTATTGTTTCCTTTCTAGTTTTAGGATGAGGATGACTATAATTGAGTCCTAGTGCATAGACAATGTTGACCCATTTCAAGTTCATGTCCCTGGGTTGATAATGAAATGAACCTTCATGATGAGCAAGATAACTACTGAGTTTAGATATCTAATCTCTAAGTTGTAGCTTTAAGGGCTTAGTTATTGAACCATTAGAGGAGGCCAACATTTTTGGCACCGTTGTCGGGGATGGTGTCAAACTAGGAAGTTCTTCAAAGTCATTTCTAGTTTCTTTATTGTTTTTAGTATCTCTGAAGTCTATTTTTAGCATACCCTTCATTCAAATAGAGTAATGACCCACTATTCTTTCACCAATTCTTTGTGTGAGTTGGCTAATACTGAGTTTATATTGCATGCATAGAGGCAAGAGAAGAGATGCTCTAGGGAGATTCCTTCCTAATGACCCTAATCCTTGATAACCAGCTAGTTGAGTTTCAAAATTTTCCAAGAGACGAAGAAGAAGAAGAAGCAAATCCTTTTGCTGATGCATTTCCCAATTTGACCAGTTTTGAAACTTCCTCTGAAGAGCAAGCTGCCCAAAACCTGATTGAGAATCCATTTGCTTTGATAATCCATCAAGCAAATATGGCTGGCCAAAACCAAAATAGACCTAACCAACCATCTTTTCCATTCCCTATCACTCACCAAAATGAAGTTGATAACCTCAAGAACATCCCTGCTTCAATCCTTCCTAAATTCTATGGGATTGTAAGAGAGGACCTTGACACTTTCTTGTTTGAATTTGATATCCTCTGCAGAAGCTATGATTACACTACTAATGCTCATAGGCTTAAATTGTTTCCTACTACCTTGAAGGAAGCTGCATTAAGATGGTTTATGGGCTTAGGTAGGAAAATTGTAGATACTTGGGATGATATGAAAACAAAGTTTCTTGAGAAGTATAAAGAATACTATAGAGGTAGTGATATGAGAGGAGATGATATCTTTAAGATGCAACAAAAGGAGGATGAAAGTTTGGAGGACTATATTTCAAGGTTTTTGTTTTGTCTGTAGAAATCCCCACATCATGCACTCAATGAAGAGTCTCAAAATTTACTCTTCCTTAGAGGGATCAATGAAAAATGCACTGATGCTCTGGACTTGATAGGAGGAGGAGATATCACCCAAGTTCCCTGGGATGATATTAAGAAGATATGTCAAAATTACTCCAAGGCAGCTATAAAGAAATGAAGAGGTTACCAATCTTCTATGGGTAAATCCTCCACTAATGGAGTTTCAAGAATGGAAATCAGTCATTTGCTAGCAAATTTCAAGTAGGATATCATAAGCAATATGGTCACTCAACTAGATACACTTCAAGCAAAGAAGAAACATGAGGAGGCAGAGGCAATGTTGGCATAATATTATCCTCATTGTAGGAAAAAGAAGAAGGACTGCAAATATAAAATGGTAGCCAACATTGACAGCAAGCAAATTCCACCAGAATTCAGGCCAATTCAAGGTGATGATGATAAGGTTTTATACATTGCACAAAGAAGGCCATGGGCTCCAAGACAAGGTATGCCACCAGATCCATTATCTTTTAGTGGACCTTATATGAATTCTTATGCATCTAGTAATCAATGGCAACCCCCATACCCATCAAAATTTGGAGGCTATCCACCATAGCCTTGGAACAACCCTCCAAATACTTAGCCCAATCACCAAAATTCCCCACCTTAGTGGCAGCAATTCCATGGGAATTGGCAGCAACCTCCAGGAAATTGGCAACAAACATCCCAATGGAGGGGAGGACAACAATGGACAAACCAGGCAACTGGTTACATACAACCCCCTCCACAGCCTCAATAGCTTGCCATAATGCCCCCTCCTTCTAACTCAAACAGTAGCACACCTAGACCTACTCAGTTACCAACTCAACCCACACCTAACCCAAATAACAAACCACAACAGCAGCTAGTTTACTCTACAAATCCCAACCAATTTCTTGCATATGTTGTGAATGTGAGCGATATTCATCTGTGTTCAACAACCACTTTGTCATCTCCTTCCACTCTTATTATAACAGAGCTTCCTATGGAAGAAGAGGAACATCAAAATTTATTTGATGTCCCTGCTCATCCAAGTGTTCCCAAGAATCCTGAACCAATTTGGCAGTCTGATCTAGACCCACCATTTCCTCAAATGTTAGAAGTTGTTAAACAAAAGGAAGAAAATGAAGAAACAACCTTTGATATCCTAGAGCAGTTAAAACACATATGTGTCAAGATACCTTTGTTCCAAGCCATAAAAGATGTCCCCATATATAGTAAGGCGATTAAGGAAGCATGTCTCAAAAAGCATGGGAGGAAAAAGGACCCCACTATCGTTCATGTGGTGGGGCAGTTGGCAGATATCATGCTTGAGAAAGTAATTGTTCCTAAATATACTAAACCTATAGTCGAAGTCATTATAAATGGAATCCAAGTAAAGAATGCTCTAATAGACTTGGGAGAAGCTATCAATGTGATGACTAAGGATATCCTGTAGCAACTAAATGTTACAAATATGAGACCTACTCCTACTGTCATGCAGCTTACTGACAATTCCACCATCAAACTAGATGGTATAGTAGAAGACATTGTTGTTACTCTAAACTCTTGGGAATATCCAGCAAACTTCATTATCCTTTCTCCTAAAGCTACATTAGGAGGGTATCCCATTATTCTGGGAAGACCATGGTTAGCTACAAAAGATGCTTACATTGGATGTCGGTCAAGGGACATGACTATTTTTGATGGGAGAAGCACTAAAAAGATTATCCTTTATCCTCCTGCCCAACCATCCCATGATATGGACAACCCCATCTGGCCACATGTTGGAGAAGAGGCTGAGGAGGTCAATTTAGTGACACAACTCATAACTATAGGCATAAGTCATTTTATGCAACTTCAAGAAGAAGATGATATATTATCCCATATAATTCAGAACCATTGTGAAGTGCATGAAGAACCACCCACTCATGAATCTAGTTTTGCATGTCCATTGCAGACACTTCTGCTAGCTTCTCCTGCACCTGAATTTCCTGCAACAATAAATGTGCTTCATACATTATTACTACATGAATTAAAAATGCCACACATTAGTGATAGAACCATGATTGAGTTGACCACACAAGTACACGTTTTAGAAGGGAAACATTTGAATATTAATAACAAACTGAGTCAAGAGCAGCAATTGTCCCTGAAAAACCTGTTAAAGTTGCATAGCATGCATTTGCATGGGATTACCATGATATGAAAGGATTAGATCCCAAAATTTGTACTCATAGGATCTACATTAGAGATGACTGCATAACAGTAAGGCAACCACAAAGGAGAATCAACCCTGCATTGAGGGATATCGTGAAAGGAGAACTACAGAAGTTATTGGATGTAGGATTTATCTAGCCTATCTCAAACAGCCAATGGGTGTCCCCTTTGTTAATTGTGCCTAAAAAGGGAGGTAAATGGAGAATCTGTGTTGACTATAGAGAACTGAACTCTGCCACCAAAAAGGATCACTTTCCCCTTCCTTTTATAGACCAAGTATTGGATTCACTTGCAGGTAAGCAATATTTTTCCTTCTTAGATGGATTTAGTGGTTATAATCAGATATAGATTACACCTGAAGATTGGGAGAAGGAAACTTTCACCTGTCCTTGGGGGACTTATGCCTATTCAGTACTCCCGTTTGGTCTATGCAATGCACCTGCAACCTTCCAAAGAGTAGTTATTAGTATATTTTCAGATATTTCATATGATTGTATGGAGATCTACATGGATGATTTCACTACTTATGGTACTAATTTTGCAAAAGTATTAGAAAACCTAAGAAAGGTTTTGAAAATATGTGAGGACCATATTCTATCCTTGAACAATGAGAAACACTTCATGATGATGCAAGAAGGAGTGGTCCTTGGCCATTATATCTCTCATAAAGGAATTCAAGTGGACCCAACCAAAATTGAGGTAATTACCAATCTATCTGTTTTTGGCAAACAAAAAGATGTTAGAAGTTTCCTGGGGCATGCAGGATACTATAGGCACTTCATAAAATATTTCAGTCAAATGGCAACACCACTTTATAATCTTTTAACTAAAGATGTTGAGTTCTAGTGGATAGAGGATTGTGATAAAGCATTCTCATAGTTAAAAACAACATTAACCCTTGCTCGTATGTTCAAAGGCCCTAATTGGGGACTCCCTTTCCATATTCACACAAATGCATATGATTATGCTGTAGAGGATGTCTTAGGACAGAAAGAGGGAGCAATAGAGAATGCAATTTACTTTGTCAACAAGAACCTACAGGGGGCTGATTTTAACTACACAGTGACAGAGAAGGAGATGTTGGCAGTCATTTATGCTCTCAACAAGTTCAGGCATTATATCATAGGATACCAAATCTTTGTCCATACAGACCATGTAGCCATAAAATACCTTATGAAAAATCCATTGATCACAGGAAGGTTAGCAAGATGGTTGTTGTTAATGCAAGAGTTTGATATCACCATTATAGACAAGCCAGGTAAGGAAAATGTTGTGGCAGATTTTCTCTCCAGATTGACTACATCAAAGGACACTCAAGTAATTGATGACTCCTTTCCTGATGAACATTTGTTCTCCATCAGTGTGCACACACCTTGGTATGCAAATATAACCAATTATCTAGTTATAGGAAGAGTTCTCCCTCATTTCTCTCCAAAAGAGCGAAGGGCTCTTATTGAGAAAACTTTTTCATTCTCATGGATAGCGGGTTGTCTATTATATACTGAACCAAATCATGTGATGAGAAGATGTGTAAGAGAGGATGAAACTTATGATATACTACATGCATGCCATAACGAAACTTGTAGAGGACACTGATAGGTTGTCGTTAGGTCCCATTACTTTAGAATAAAATATTCAAATTGTCGATCGGGTACTGTTCAAGGCAATCTGCAATAGAAGAGTTTTAGAGTATCTCCCTCAGGTTCCTTATTAATTCTAACTTCAAACTGTTTAACTATCAAATTGAAAAGTAATCTACTCCTAAGAAAATAGAAAATTCTTGAACTGTAAACATGAGTATACTAATTTAGAAAGCATAATAACTAAGTTAAAATCATAAAATCAATTTAAACTAAGAAGCTGATAAATTATAAAAACAAAAAATCTTATAACAATCCATGAAACATTTTCTTAACAGTCAAAGTTCCAACAGTAAATAACAGAAACTACGAAAGTTGAAAAGATAATAGATACTTCAAAACTAAGATTTCATAACAGTGAATTCAAATAACTCTCTACAAAACATTAGTATGACAAAAGAAAACACTTATCTACTCCCATCGAGTGGCCAGCTCATGGGACAACACATTCATTCTCAGCTCACATCCACAACTATTTCAGGAACACCTCTATTAACCATAGTTATCATCCATAACTTATAACTCAGAATTTCAGATAACAATCTCTTTATTTATAAACCTTGGAAAACATTCTGCCAGCATAACATTGCTTTCACTGTGTATGTTACTTCCAGCGACTGTATCTTTTATAGAAAAACTATAACTACATGCTATATTTCAGCTGGTATAGATAACCACTGAAAAAAATATAAAACAAATCTACGTATAACTCGTCTATCTTTAATCCTATTACACAGAATTTAAGAGGCTCAAGTCGAGCCATAAAGTCTTTTATTCAAAAGATAACAAAAATAACATCTTTTAAGAACAACAACATTTTCGGTCCATCATCCTGAAGTTCCAGAGCATACTTCCAGCATATATCTCTAACTGTTCTGGAGCACGTGCCAGCTGGATACTTCAATCTGTAACTTGATTGACCGATTATTATCTACAAAACACTTAAAACATCCCATTAAATCTGTATTGGCAAATTACTTTAAGAAATCAAAAGAAATAAAGTTTATACAAGTTCTTACTAAAATTAAGCAATTATTTCTTCTAAAATTTAATTAATTGGCAGAGGATAGAAATTTGCATGTATGAACCAGGTCTTTGTGGTATTATTATGATGAGGTTACTTTTACCTCATCATTTCCTCCCCTTCCTAGTTCTTGACAGGTCATGTCCCCTAATTATAATTCTGCCCTCTACTCCCTTCTTCATACTTTGCACTGATATCATATAAGTCTTTTATTTTGTCATCAAAGTTTATAGGGGAATTATGGAAACCTGCATGAAAAGCAACTCCCTGTTTCCATTCATTGAAAACTCTGTCATCCTGATCTGTATTAATATGGAAAGCAGGGGCTGGATATAGCAATAAAGGAGGTTTGTACCTCATTCCTATCCATTTTGTTCTGAGATCTCCTAGAATTTTGGCCAAGGCATCTGCTCTTCTGAAGGACCATCTAAGACCAAGAGGAGAGATCACTTCTTTTTTCTTTAAATATATAGGCAATGGAGTGTATCTCTCTTCACATGCATGCCAAGCTTTGCCAACCAATTTTTGCCCCTGTTCTAGAAAATGATTATAGCAAACCCGAAGGCTGTCATCATACCTTTCTTTCATTTTCTCATCCAGCAAAAGAGCTACAAATGTCTTCTTAAAAGCTGTTGGTCTACTATTTGGAGATCTTATCTGAAGTCCTATACTTTTCTCTGCTTGAACATATTCTTTATTTCGTTCTTGCCAATGGATTTGATTCCTCATAGTAGAAAATAGAGATCTTAATTGTACTTCTCCCACAAAAAGATTAACAAAGAAATCAGTATACTGTTCTAACAAAAGATCATGGGTAAAGAATTCACAAAGCATATCTTGCTCTTCAGGTTTTGAGTCTGCAAACATTTTAACAAATTCTTTATCATTAGGTTCATAGGGTTGATCACTGTAAATCTTAAGCAATTTCCATCTAAAATATTGCTCATTCAAAAACATGGAATACAATCTAGATGGCCTTCTACAGGATAAAAGAAATTTAGTTGTTTGACAAGCATCCTGTTTCCCCTTATAAGCTTTATGAAATGCTTCTCTTAATAATACCATTTCCATTTTCAATATGTTATTCTCAATGTGTGCATTCTTGAGGAAATAGCACTATTCCATCCATTTCATTAATAATGGAGGAATCTGAATTTGGAACCATTCAGTGACCGTTGGCTCGGTTTGAACTTCTCTGGATTCCGTCTTTGGTTTACTTGTGCTTTCCTGTAAGTCTTGCTCTAATTCTACAATATTACTAAGAGAAGTATTTAATTCTTCTTTCTATCTTTTCTTTTCCTCTTCAAAAGCTGAAAACATGAGCATAAAATTTCCTTTTAAATCCTGAATTGCTTTATTTAATTCATCCCTATGTATCCTATTTTCCTCATCACAATTCTGAATTTGTAATTGCAGCTCACTAATAGATGTATCTTTTCCCTGCATTTCTAACTTTAAATCCTGAATTTCTTGATTGCTTTCATTTATTACAGTCTTATACACCACTATTTCCTCTTGTTGTAATTCCATTCTTTCTTTATTTTCATGCAACTGATTTCTTAACTCTTCTATCTCTAATTTCAATTTTTCAAACTCTATGTTAATATTTTCAGTTTCAACCATTTCAACAGCTTTATTAATAATTGGAGACAATTCTCCTAACATACTGTCATCAATCTCCCTAAAAAGTGGAGATTGTTCCTTTTCTATTTCCTGTTTTTCTTGTTCTACAACTTCCTCTTCAGATACCAAATGAAAATGCACTTCTTCAACATATATTTCTTTTTCTGAGGATTGGTGAATTGACTCCTTAGTTTCCAAATTTCTCTTTTGCTTTTTAGCTTTTGACCTTTTCTCTTTACTCTGTGCTGGTGTTTTTGCAGGTCCAAAGGATAATCTTTTACTCCTCCTCAAAGGAGGAGTATCCTGATAATTTAAAATAGTTGGATCATTTAGAAGAATAGTTCTTCTTTTCCTCTTCTTAATAGGGTGAGTATCCACATTTGGATTCATTATCTTTACATCCTCTATCTAGGCTGGAGTTTCAAACTCATCTTTTCTAAATTATGGCACTTCCTCACCAACTATGGTGGAAATTTGGGGTTCAGGAGCTTTAGGGTTTTCAGGGGAAGTTGCTCCGGAAGGTGAAGCAACTTGTTTTGAGGATTCTCCTAATTCTATTTTTCTTCCTGATGTAGGCTTATCAAACTTCCCCAACAAATTTTCCCATTTGCTTTGAGGTTTCTTACGAAAATGATATTTAGAAATCAATTGAATTAACCCATGGTGTTTTAATGGTCCTGAACCATTTTGTATCTCTCTATTGAAGAATTAATAGAATCATTCAAGAAATGAGGCAAATTAACCCTTAGAGCAGGGTTTTCCTTCCCATGCCGCAAATGAGTTAATATGCAGAATGCTGGTCCTACCACAGTAGCAAGTTGACCTTCGCAAGTAAAATATCTAATGATCCATGCAACAATAGTACACTAGGGTTCTAAGATAGAGGCTCTCTGAAACCCTTTATTATGTCCCCTAGTACTGACAACTATCATGGGTTGAGGATCTCCCTATCTAATGAATAATTCTGATAATTTCTGATATGGAATTTGTGTGGTTTCAAATATTTTAATACCAGAATTTTCCAACCCTGAAATAGAAGAGATAATTTTTGAACTCACCTTGAAACGCTTCCCGTGCAGAATCACCTGACTGTTAGAGTAGCTTTCTGTAAATACATTCCCCAGCTTTTCATTATACCCTTCAAATTTCTTGATAAAATCCAACCAGCCTACTTCCTCAAATAGCCGAGAGATATTACTTAACCCCAACAGCTTTTCTGTAGAAGCCGGCTCAGATTTCTTCTTTGTGCCGCCCATTTCTTATCTTTCTGGCTTACCACACTGCTGAAAAATTCAACAATGCCAAGGACTTGTGCACCGGTATTTTTGAAGATATGATCAGACTGTAATCATTTACTCTACTCTTTCTCGGAGCTTACTGTGTAATAATTTCAATTTGCATGAAGGGCCGCAAAAAGAGTAGTGTACTTAGCAATTAACCACCAAGTGGCTCAATTTACTAAATTGGGAAAACAAACTCTTGCCAATCAATTATATTTTATTCAAAAATAACTACTTATTTAAAGCAAAAATTTGTACTTACTTCTGTTCCATGATCACTTGAAGATCTTGTACCTCACGATTTGACAGGATAATGCAAGGGTATTGGCTAAGGTGATGGTATAATTATTATGACATGAATGAAGAGACTCATGGATGACAAAGTTATTAATAAAGACAACTATTACAGTGGCTTTTATTTACAATGACAGAAGAAGGCACATGTACCAATGTACGATAACCAAAGTATCGAAAAAGATTTGAATTTTTTTCTAGAAAGGAGTTGGTGAAATGAAAATGAATAAGTTCCGGAGCATGCGTAAAGCATGCATTCGGACTAAGAAAGTGGTCAAAGTTCTGAAGCACGCATAAGGCATGCATTAGGAACTGGAAAAGTGGATAAGTTCTGAAACATCGCTAAAAGATGCAACCGAAGATGATCAGATGAAAGTTTTGGAGCATCGTTGAAGGATACATCTGAAGCAGCAAGAAGTTCTGGAGCATCGTTAAAAGATGCAGTCGGAGCGATGACAATGAAAGTTCTAGAGCATCATTGAAGGATGCAGCTGGAGCAGCGACCAAATGAAAGTTCACGAGCATCGTTGAAGGATGCAGTCGGGGCAGCGACCAATGAAAGTTTAGGAGCATCATTGAAGGATGCAGCCAGAGCAGTGACCAATGAAAGTTCTGGAGCATCATTGAAGGATGCAGCTGGAGCAGCGACCAATGAAAGTTCCTGAGCATCGTTGAAGGATGCAGCCGGAGCAGCAACAAAATGAAAGTTCTAGAGCATCATTAAAGGATGCAGCCGAAGCAGCAACAAATGAAAGTTCTGGAGCATCAAGCGTTCAGATCATCAAGTTTCGAAGCACTGGCCAGCTGAATGATCAAGTTCTGGAGCATCATGGAACGGTGCTTTGGAAGTTGTTATTCCTTTATGAAAGGTCCTGCCAAGTGAAAATACGTGTTAAATCTGAAAATTTATGAAAGATGCTAAAAAAATGAACTAAGTACATATGTTTTTTTTTTTCAAGATAACATATAATCATTTAAATCAAAATAGACTCTGCCTTAGCAGAGTCAATACATTGGATTTCTCCTTGCATTTCTACCAGCTTTGTAAATTCTTCTTTATTAACTGGTTTGTGATAAATACATAGGCAATGACCATTTACTAAGAGAGTTCATGAATCACCGTCAATAGGTTTTAACTGAACTGTGCCATTCGAGAAAACCTTAGAAATTTCATATGACCCCAGCCAATGAGTTCTGATTTTTCCTTTATGATCTTTATATCTTGAATCGAATAGCAGGGCCCAGTCACCATTATGAAATTCTCTTTCTTTAATATATTTTTCGTGCCAAACTTTTCGTTGATGTTGAACTAATTACGTTTGATGAACATCATCAAGACAAAGCTCATCCAACTCATTTAACTGTAAAACTCGTTCTATTTGAGCTCATTTCAAATCTAGACCCAATTCCATAGCTGTTTGTAGGGTCTGAAGTTCAAATTCAATGGGAAGAAGAGGTTTCTTTCCAAAAACAAACTCATAGGGATTGAATCCAGTTATAGATTTCCATGTTGTAGTATATGCCCAAACAACTTTAGGCAACTTCCTGGCCCAATCTTTTCTTCCTGAAGAGATAGTTTTTGTCAATATGTTTTCTAACTCCCTATTAGTCACCTCTACCTGACCATTTGTGTGAGGGTGATAGGGGGATGACTTCTTATGGCTCACCTGAAAATGGTCTATAAATGCTAGGAGGACTTTGGACATAAATTGGGGTCCCTGATCTGTAACAATAGTTTGAGGGGCTCCAAATTGAAGAAAAATTTTGTTATAGAGAAAATCAACAACTTGCTCTTCTCTAGCAACTCGTAAAGCTTGAACTTCAGCCCATTTTGTCAGATAATTAGTACAGACTAATATATATTCTTTCCCTTGTGAGGAAGGATCTATGGGGCCGATAAAATCTAACCCCCATTTTTCAAATGGTTCCAAAGTTACCTGGGGTTGCAACGACATCTCTGTTGAAGCAGTTGGTCTTGCTACTCTTTGACATTCATCACAATGACGAACATAATTTTTAACATCTTTATGCATTGAAGGCCAATAATATCCAGTACCTAGTATTTTATGGGAAGTTCTTTTTGCAAAATAATGACCCCCTGAGGGATCATCGTGACAGGCCCTTAGAATACTATAAGTTTCATCAGCCCTGACACATCTTCTCAAAACCATATCAGGTCCATAACGAAATAAAATCCCATTAATCCATTTAAATGGTGCACATTATCGAATAAGTCACTTTCTTTGTTTAAATGTAAATTCAGAAGGTACTTCAGAAGTAGCCAAATAGTTGGCAATATCAGCAAACCAAGGAACCTTTATAGAGATAGCAAACAAGTTTTCATCAGGGAACTCATCTTGTACAGGTGCTCGATCACCCTCTTCTTGTTTAATTCGAGATAGAAAATCTGCCACCTCATTAAATTTTCCTAGTTTGTCAAGTATTGTCACATTGAACTCCTGAAGAAGTAATAACCATCTCATTATTCGACCATTAACTACAGGTTTATTCATTAAATATTTTACAGCTGAGTGATCTGTGTAAACTGTAACTTTATATCCTGTAATATAATGACGAAACTTTTTAATGGCATGAACCACTGCTAAGAATTCTTTTTCTGTTGTCGTGTAATTTCTCTCAGCAGATGTTAAGTTTTTACTAGTAAAATATATGGCATATTTACCCCCATCCTCATTTTCTTGCCCTAATACTGTACCAATTGCATCATCCAAAGCATCAAACATAAATGTGAAAGGGAAGACTCCAATTTGGTCCACGTAGTACAGGAGCAGAGACAAGCCTTTCTTTTATTGTTTCAAATGATTGTTGACACTCAGACGTCCAACTAAACTCCACATCTTTTTGGAGTAAAGAAAACATAGGGGCCGCTATCTTACTGAAGCTTTCTATGAACCTTCTATAATATCCAACATGTCCAAGAAAACTTCGAACGTCTATTTGTGTTTGAGGTATAGTTAATTGTTGTATGACTTCAAATTTTTTAGGATCAACTTTTATTCCTTCTGAGGAAATGTGATGGCCTAAGACTATTCCTTGTTCCACCATTATTAAGCACTTTTCGTGGCTAAGGGACAGTCGATTTTCCTCACAAACCTGCAAAACCCTATCCGGGTTTTGAAGGGCTTCATCATAAGTTGACCCATATACTGTGAAATCATCCATGTAAACCTCTACACAATCGTTAACAAGTGCTGCAAATATAGCCAAAATGGCCCTCTGAAAAGTAGCTGGAGCATTACAAAGTCCAAAAGGAAGAACTCGGTATGCATATGTACCCCAAGGACAAGTAAACGTGGTCTTGTCTTGGTCTTTTGGTGCTACCTGAATTTGGTTGTAACCACTAAATCCATCCAGGAAAGAAAAATATTTCCTTCCAGCTAAATTGTCCAAAACCTGGTCAACAAATGGTAGGGGAAAATAATCTCTAAAGGTGGCTTTATTAAGTTCTCTATAATCCACGCAAATTCTCCACTTGCCATTTTTCTTTGGTACAACTACCATAGGTGACACCCACTTACTATCTGAGATCGGATAAATAAATCCTGCACGGAGGAGTTTCTCAATCTCTACTTTAACAAGATCCTTTAATGCAGGGTTGAGTCGCCTCTGTGGTTGACGAACAGGTCTTATATTAGGATCAGTATAAATGTGATGAGTACAAACACTCAGGTGAATCCCCCTCATGTCTGTATAATCCCAAGCAAAAGCTTTAGACCTTTTTACCATCACATTAAATAATTTATCCTCTTGTACTTTTGTCAACCAACTATTAATATTCACAGTTTTTCCTGATAGCAACATAATTGTTTTTGTTCCTGGATAAGCCGCAGTGACAGTATGTATTGGTCGTAACAAAGTGTTGAGAGGACAACTATGAGGTATAAGTCGGTGAAATCTCGTAATATCATCAAAGAAATAACTCGTTCTGGGAATCATATTAGCTAAGGGACAAGGCATCCCCCTGGTAACATAATTTTGTTCCATTCCACTTATATCAATCGGTTGTCCCAAAATTTCTGGTACATCCTCTATTACTTCTTCACTAGAACTTATAGCCAAATGTGCCACCTCATTCACTAACTCATCCTCTAAGTCTTCTCCATGTTGTTTAATCACTACCATGGCCAAAGAGGCTAGATTGTCCTGCCCACTAAATTCTTCTGGTTCATCAACCCAAACTTGATTATATTCAGTTGGTTTAGCAGGAGGATATAAAAATAAACGTTTACTATCTGGACCATGTGAAATGATCATACCTCCTTCTCGACAATCAATTTTAGCAGCGACAGTAGCCAACCATGGTCTTCCCAAAATTACTGGATAACTATCTTTATGTGTAAGTGATTGAATTATTTGAAAGTCAACTGGATATTCCCATCCATCAACTTTAACAAGAACATTTTTTATAACACCTTTTAGAATGGCTATAGACTGATTTGCCATCTGCAAGACTGTAGTTGTAGGACTTAAATCTGTAAGACTTATTTTCTCCATTACATCCACCGTCATTACATTAATAGCTGCTCCAAAATCCACCAATGCATTAGGTATTGCTACCTCGTTAATTGTAATAGTAATCAGTGGACTCCTAGGATCATCATATTTTGGAGCAACCGTATTCCCAGACAAAAATTTAGCTAGATAACCATCAATATGCACAGTGTTTATTTTCTTTGGTTTCCTTCCTAGGGTTCTAATACACAATTGTTTGATCAACTGATTTAACTCAGGAATTTCCTTTATTGCCTGCAACAAAGGAACCTCAATCTGCAATTGTTTAATTTCCTGAATTAATGCAATTTCGGAAGCTAATGACATTTCTGGAGTATCTTTCGGAATTGTTGATTTTAGGCGCTCCGAAAATGGTGCTTGAGTTTTCTCCTTTGAAAGGATATCTCTTTTCTCCTTTGGAGGAATATTTTTACTAGACTCAGTCAAAGACTGACCTTCCTCCTCCCGAGGCAAACCAACAGCTCCTGCTGCTGAAGACTCAGTAATATCCGTAGGTGGTATAGTATCTTTCTCAAAATTTTGAGAAAGAGGGTCATCCACTATTTCCTCAATAGTGGGTGATTGAAGTGTCCTACCGAAACGTAACTGAACATTTCCACAATGAATTACATTAAGGCCTATGACATGATCTTGCTTCGTAGTGTATATCAGAGTATTTTGTCTACTATTCTTTGGATTGGGAAGTGGTTGCACCGAAAGTTGAGGTTGATTCACCTGCTCAGTCTGAGGAAGATTCTAAGGTGGTGGCAACAAGTTCTGTTGTTGATTCCTCCTAGGACTAGTATAAAATTGATTTTGTCCTTGATTCCATTGGGGAGCAATATGTTGTGGGTACCATTGTTGTTGTGACTGGTTTGGCCATTGCTGAGTTCCCCATGATTGAGTTTCCCATTCAGGAGATCCCCAATAAGGAGTTCCCCAAGTAGGTTGTGGAGGGTAGGGCTGATTCCAAGAGGGAGGCCATTGATTACCAGCCCAGTTATTCTAGGGTCTCCATGCAGAATTGGAATTCTGGCCATAAGAAAAATTACCTCCCTGGCGTTGATTTAGCACATTTATTTCTTCTTCAACTTGAGCAGTTTTTTTCTTAGTATTCTTAAGATCAATAAGAAGCTCACATTGATTGGTAGGGTGGCTTTGCTCACAAAGTTGACAAACATTAACCTTATGTAATGGGCACTCCCATAAAAGATGTTTATTTCGACACCTAGGACAATAGATTGACAAAGTCTCAGGGTTACGTGCCTTTGCTTGTATACCATCTAACGATGTATTCAATTGTACCAGTATGTCTATCTTCAAAATTTCTATTTCTTCTCGAAGTTTACCTATCTCGTTATTCCCTTTGAAAAGATTTGTTTTTTGGATTCCTCCACGAGTACGTGAAAAATTTGTGACACAAATCACATATGTCTTCAAGGTTTAATTGAGACACATCTCCTTTTTCCATTAAATCAAGAATTCTTCTTGCATCATCATCGAGTCCTTTAAGAAATATAGTCTTGAGAATCTCAACACTAATTGTTGTTTCCCCACAACGTTTAGATAAGAAAAGAAACCTATCCAAATAGTCTTCTAGACTCTCGTCCTCATTTTGCCCAAGTTTAAACAGTTCTTCCTTATGATCACTCACCCTACAATAACTCTAATATTTATTCAAAAACACAATCTCCATTTCTTCCCAAGTTGTAATACCTCTAGACGATAGTCCCATAAGCCAGCGCATGGCTGAATCCTTCAAAGTAGAAGGAAACAACTTCAGTTTTTGGTTGTCATTTTTATAGTCATAGGTTTGACAAAGGACCTTAAATTCAAAAAGAAATTGGTCTGGATCTTCCGAAGATAAACCACGAAAGGTTGGAAGGAAAGCTGGAGAAATGTTTTTCGTTGTTGTATCATCATTTGCATCTAGAGCAATAGGATAAGTGAACATCCTAGGTGGTGGAGGATCATTATTATTATGGTTTCCACCATTACGGTTGGCTTCTACCCTCCGATCTCCCATGATGTTTAGAGGAATATGCTCCTCGACAAAAGGTTGTACCACAGGACGATCTTCTGGAAGATAGTGGAAAGCCTCTGGTGGGTTAGGCTCAAGAAATTCGTCAGCAGAATAATCTTCTGAGCCTTGGGCCTCCCTTTGTATAATTGGAACGTATTTTGGGGGGGTCTTTGGTATAAATCGTCTATGAGGGCCTCTTTTCCTGATCATGCAGAAAAGGAAGCCACAGATAATATTTTTGTCCTAAAAGAGGTATTCTAGGCGTCTTCTATTAACACTTTAAGCAAAAGAAGCGAAAGGGTCCCAGACAACGACGCCAAAAAGTGATAGGCTGTCGTTAGGTCCCATTACTTTAGAATAAAATATTCAAATTGTCGATCAAGTACTGTTCAAGGCAATCTGCAATAGAAGAGTTCCGGAGTATCTCCCTCAGGTTCCTTATTAATTCCAACTTCAAACTGTTTAACTATCAAACTGAAAAGTAATCTACTCCTAAGAAAATAGAAAATGCTTGAACTGTAAACATGAGTATACTAATTTATAAAGCATAATAACTAAGTTAAAATCATAAAATCAATTTAAACTAAGAAGCTGATAAATTATAAAAACAAAAAAGCTTATAACAATCCATGAAACATTTTCTTAATAGTCAAAGTTCCAAAAATAAATAACAGAAATTACGAAAGTTGAAAAGATAACAGATACTTCAAAACTAAGATTTCATAACAGTGAATTCAAATAACTCTCTACAAAACATCAGTATGACAAAAGAAAACACTTATCTACTCCCGTCGAGTGGCCAGCTCATGGGACAACACATTCATTCTCAGCTCACATCCATAGCTATTTCAGGAACACCTCTATTAACCATAGTTATCATCCATAACTCATAACTCAGAATTTCAGATAACAATCTCTTTATTTATAAACCTTGGAAAACATTTTGTCAGCATAACATTGCTTTCACTATGTATGTTACTTCCAGCGACTGTATATTTTATAGAAAAACTATAACTACATGTTATATTTCAGCTGGTATAGATAACCACTAAAAAAAATATAAAACAAATCTACGTATAACTCGTCTATCTTTAATCCTATTACACAGAATTTAAGAGGCTCAAGTCGAGCCATAAAGTCTTTTATTCAAAAGATAACAGAAATAACATCTTTTAAGAACAACAACATTTTCGGTCCATCATCCTAAAGTTGTGGAGCATACTTCCAGCATATATCTCTAACTGTTCTGGAGCACATGCCAGCTGGACACTTCAATTTGTAACTTGATTGACCGATTATTATCTGCAAAACACTTAAAACATCCCATTAAATCTATATTGGCAAATTACTTTAAGAAATCAAAAGAAATAAAGTTTATACAAGTTCTTACTAAAATTAAGCAATTATTTCTTCTAAAATTTAATTAATTGGCAGAGGATAGAAATTTGCATGTATGAACCAGGTCTTTGTGGTATTATTATGATGAGGTTACTTTTACCTCATCAGACACTTTGTAGCTAAGAGAACAACCATGAAGATTCTCAATACAGGGTATTATTGGCCTACACTTCATAAGGATGCAGGCAAGTACACTAGGAAAAGTGATAGATGTCAAAGGATGGGCCGATTAACTAAATCAAATGAGATGCCCCTATACCCTCAAGTAGTTATCACACCATTTGATAAATGGGGACTTGATTTTGTAAGTCCAATTGATCCACCATCAAATGGAAAATCTTACATCTTGGTTTGTACTGATTATGTGACTAAATGGGTTGAGGTCAAAGCCATGAAACATGCTAGGGACAATAAAGTTGCAAAATTCCTCTATAAAGAAATCTCCACACATTATGGAGTTCCTAGAGAAATAGTCACAGATCAAGGGGCTCAGTTTACATCCACTCTTGTCACAACATTGGTGAATGAGTATAATGTCAGGCATATAAAATCTACACCCTATCACCCTCAAGCCAATGGCCAGTTTGAGATAAATAATAGGGAAATAAAATATATTCTTACCAAAATAGTAACAATCCACATAAAATATTGGGCAAATAGGTTGCCAAAATTTGTTTGGGCCTATAGAACCTTTTGGAAAACCACCACTAGTTTTACTCCCTTTGAACTATTATATGGAAAAACAACAATGATGCCTATAGAGTTTGAACACAAAACTCTTCGAATAACACTAGACCTTAGAATAGATATATCTGAGGCACATAAGGCAGGGTTATGCAACTAAATGCCTTAGATGAGATGAGGCAATCAACTCTCCACCATACTGAGATAGTGCAAAACTAGAGGGTTAGATGAAATGATAAGTACATCAAAGAAAAGAAGTTCCAGCCAGGTGACTAGGAACTTCTTTATGATTCTAGGTATAAAGACAACTTAGGTAAAGTTCAAAATTGGTGGTTGGGACCATATGAGATTGCAGAGGTCTTCCCCAATCGTGTTGTTTAGCTTACAACAATTGATCCTATTACGTTCAAGCTTCTGGTCAACGGTCATCATCTTAGGCTATACCATAAGCCTGCCTCAAAATAGGAGTTCATGCAACAATTTATTGAATACCAAAACTCTGAAGTTCCTGCAGCCAAAGGTGCGGACCTAGTGTCCAACCTTCTGGCTAGTCAAAGGTACGCATGCAACCATAATAAAAATTTCCAACTTTTGTGGGAATTACTTTCTCCATCAATAAAACTACCTGGCCATTCATCTCCACCCCTTCTCTCTCTTCCACTTCACTCCACCATCACTTCATTTAATAGCTCAATCGTACTTTTCTAGTGACCAGTACTTCCTTCCACATTCTTTGGAAAAGACATTCCAAGTTTTTAGGTACGTGCCTAACGACTTAATGTATATTAATTACCTTGCATGCATTTATTTGATTACTATACTTTAATATTGATATTTCACATAGCAAATCCTGTTACTATGCCCTGTTATTCCATACCTCCATTTCGGCTTGTGCGGACACATGCTTTTATTTAGGTTGGGGGGAAGTGTGAACTTATGTGTCATACGTGTCATTAGTCATATTTCATACGCTAGCATGACAACAAATTTGAAATGATGAAGTTGAAGTGACATTCTGCATGCATGACATGACATTAAGTCGTTGCCATTTTCCTTGATAGTACCCCTCTTTTAATGTTTCCTTTACTACCTTAGTCAGAATCATAATGCCACTAAAAATTAAAATTGAGAGGTCATACAACATTGGTGAGAATTGCATGAAGCAAAAGAGAAATTGGGTTTTAGGTTGAAGGATCGTAGGAAAGAAGTCTTTGCAGAGGCATTTTCCAGAGTGTAAGTGGAGGCAATGGGAGTTTAGTTAATTAGAAATGAACCAATAGTTCACCAAGTAATCCTATAGGATGCACTCTGTGAGCCTAAATTCAGAAATGTGATTGGCTATATTACTTTCTGAAGCTGAATTGTTTCAATGACAACATTGCCTTAGAATTTGCACAAACATTTTCCAATGGTAAGGAAATGGTGAAAGGATTAAAAGTTATAGCCACCAAAGAAAGGATTGTTGAAGTGTCAGGTTTTTCCACTGAAGGAGAACCCTACCCTGCTTCAAGGGATGCTAGATCAACTAGAGCAGAATTCACCGAGCCTAGTGATCCTCCACTTGTTGTAGACAAACAAGGGACAAGAAGAATTTCTTTACCGGAAAAATGGAAGTAATTTGTTGTTTATGTTATCAAATACATTACCTGCGAGGGTCGCCAATCTTGTCTTCATTCTATGCATTTCAAGCTTCTGAATCACATGAGACATGGTAGGAGGATGAATGTGCCAAATGTCTTGTACAATCTTCTTGCAATCATGGCTGTTGAGACATAGAAAGGTAGGGAAAACTCTGTTTCCCATCATTGTTTGATTAAATTGCTGGTAGAAAAGTCTTTGCAAGATGTGTCTAGTATGTCATGGGATGAATTTTTGAGCATTAAGAATTTCAAATTAGAAAATGTGGGTCTTAGAGGTCAACCCCTAACTCTTAAGGTTAGGGGAGATAAGGGGGTTATTAAACCCACTCCTGGAGCTTCAACTTCTAGGCCAATTCCTAGCACAAACCCTCCTACAATAGAACTTGCAGTAGAAATTAGCTCCTCTAAATCCAAGCATGTGGATGAAGATAGTTCATCTTTAGACCCCAATGTCGAAGTTTTTCCTAAAACCACAGTTCGTACTAGGGCTGCTATTCAAAAGGAGGAAGCAAAAATGAGAAAAGCATAAATTAGAAAAGGGAAAGGTAAGAAGTGAAAACTAGAAAAGGTAAATCCTAGCCCTTGGAAACAAAAAACTATAGAAACTGAGCATCCTGCAGCTGCTAGGAAAAATGAAAGTCCTCTAAAGAAATAAAAACTAACCGAACCTACTACTAGTGTGCCTCCAAAAAGGAGTCGTAGACTTAAAGGGAAACCTAGAAATAAGGTGGAAGCTCCTATGGGACTGGTAGAACTTGTTGCCGTTGCAGAGCAAGTTGAACAATAGGAGCTAGTGCAGGCAAATATAGGATTGACAAGACTTGTTGTTACAGAGCAAGATTAATTTCAAAAACCAATGATGTATGGGAAGATTCTAGTAGGAAAACACAAACCTCCCACTTTTTCATGGGCATCAATAGCCCTAGATTTAAGGAAAGGAATGTAGCAGAAAGAAGAAGAATGGAATAAGGAAAAACTCTGGCTACAGGAAGAGATCAATAAGAAACATAAAGAAATTGAGGAGAAGAATGCATAGATTACTACATTAAAAGATAAGGTAAGCAATGTAGTGACTCTAGTACCACAAATTATGGAATGGAGGACTCCTCCAAGGGTATATGCATTACATTTAAAGGAGTGTAATCTCTCTTTTAAATTGTCAAGGGTCATTTTTTATCTAAACCCTTCCATTGAAACCCCACAAGAATTTTTCCAAGCTTAACAATCCTCTCCTCATGAAATTAAGAATTTTTTGTGTGAGTTGTATTTGCACAATTATGTTGTTCCCAATGACCATGAATGGAATCCATTGCTATATATTGGGAATATTCACTTGAGGGAATTAATGTCATGGATTCAAAATGAAATCAGTTGGGGGAAACAATTCAAAATATATAGAGAAAAATAACTCCATACTCCCCTATCTCTAAGAGTTGAATCAAGCAATCATGTAGATATCTTATACACATGGCACAAACTTCTTTACAATCTAGAGTACAAAAAGAGGATGATGCCTTCTAGGGAGGAAGCATACCTAGAATATGAACAGGCAGCTGCCACTACAAGAAGGACAGTATTGGGGTATTTATCACAAAGATGGAATGACCTGTCAGATTAGTTAAAACAGGTTGAACCTCATTCCCTGCAAAATTATTATGCAACTTTCACATGAAGCATTAGGTATATACATATTAGGAGGACAAAGTAGCACTATTTTCTCCCATAATATTTCAGCCACCTATTCTATTGTGTCCAGTACCAGACTACATAACCTATCAATATGATGTTCATGCAGAGAGGCCAAGATGGGGCAGACTCGAAAGAAAATAGGGGTTCTATTGGGATCCAAATATAGAAACTGCGGAGACTGATCAAGGGCAGATAGAAGTTGGTGATTTCAGGGCTCTGGTAACGCAAAGGAATCGAGTTTCCTCTGCTAGAGGACTAGCAAATCATTAGGTTGGGGGGAGATGATGAGTCCAAATAATGACTCATTTTTATAGGGTTTATCATATGTTTGTTATTGATACTATGAGGTTTTAGCACCTAGTTACTAATACTTTCCATGATATTTCCCTAAACTTATGAACTTTGGGCATAAACTTATCCCTGTAACTTTTGATAGTATTAACTTGCTATGTGATATATCTATATTAATTTTACATGTGATTGAATGAATTATATTCTAAGGTGATTATGGTATACAATTGTCTTGTGCACACTAATGTCATAATGTAGGTTCACATTAAGATGCATATATAAATGAAGCTTGCAAGGTGAAAGAAGTTCATGCCAGTTGGCCAGTTGCTAAAGAAGTCAAAAGATGGACATTAAAGAGGTCAATGGAGGGAACTTCCTGGTTGTATGAAGTTATAACTTACCTTTGAATGACCATGTTTGTTAGTTGAGTGGATTTAGGAGGTGTTGCTATGTTGGATCCTCATTGAGGCAAGACTGGGTTGACTAAGTCTTGTACATGTATAACCTCCTTCCTCTTTTTCATGCTTTCAATAAATGGCGTACTCCTAGTCTATTGGAGTCAACTGTCCAATTAGTTAGGGTTAGTTAGAAGCTTTACTTCTATAAATAATGATCAGATGTTCCTCTTCACAAGGTTGGATGTTCTGATATTGTACTTGCATTTTCAGTTTCAAGGAATACAGTCATGTTGTTATGATGTAACATTATTTTCAATGAATAAATGCTACTTTATTTTGTTGCATCTGAGTTAGTTTTGGGAAGACTCACCCATGGGGGCCCACTTGGTGATAATTCCATCCATTCAGTTTAGTAGTTACTCTTATGTTCAACAATTAGTTACGGTCTTAGCAGTTGGTTGTTCCTGCAACCATTGGAACCTTTTTTTGTGTTTGTTCCTACAACTGAGGTAGATAGAGTAACTTCCTATCTGTTTGCTGAGATTTTTGTTTTTTCATTCATTTCAGTTCAGTTTAGTTGTCGATTCATGCTCAGTGTTTATGTTAATTATTTTCAAGCATTTTACTTTCTGTAATGTTTCCTTTCTAGTTTTAGGATGAGGATGACTACAATTGAGTCCTAGTGCACAGACAGTGTTGAACCATTTCAAGCTCATGTCCCTGGGTTGATAATGAAATGAACCTTCATGATGAGCAAGATAACTACTTAGTTTAGATATCTAATCTCTAAGTCACACCTTTAAGGGCTTAATTATTAAACCATTAGAGGAGGCCAACACAACCCTATTGTAGGGGAATATACGGAACCCATTAAGAAATTTCTCCCAAACCTTGGCCAATTCGATAGTTGTTCCCCCTTTACCCCTATCATGATTGGTGACCAGGGTTGAGGTGTTGTTCCATATGAATCTTAGATTGGTTTCAAGAGTAAAGTTAGTGGCCTTGACTTCCTAAAGAAGCATGAAGTATTTTTCTTTTTCCAGGTTAAGAAATCTCCTCACCAAGTATTTCCTATCAGGGGATTCTAACCCCCTCACATTCCATTAGGTGCAATTAAGATTCATTAGATGTAGGATTAGTATTAGTCTCTTTTGTCTTTCCTAAATAGCTCAAAGTATTTAGGATTAGTTTCATCACATTCCAATCTTTTGGTGCTCGATGTAGGGAGCACAATACTTGTCTTTTTCATTTTGTTCTTGCTTAGCATGATATTACCTCCATTTATCTTGAATCTATATAACCTTTCTTTCTACCTCTCCTTTTTGAGACTGGAGGAGGAAGAGGCAGTATGCTCACTACCCAAACACCCATTGGGCCCTGCTAATTCAATGTCTTGATTCAAAACAGTCTCAAGGTCTTTATCTATGTTTAGGCCTCTATTGCCCTCCTAGTTATCTCCTTTAAACCTTATAAAATCTAGTGTGGTGTCATTTTTCTTTATTAGGGAATTTAGAATATCTTGCATTTTGTTAACACTTTCAATGACATGGTCTACATTCTCCTTTTCATTTTTGGATGCAAGGTTGTCCCCCTCATTTAATTTTGGGGAAACCAATTCAAAGCTTCCATCTTGATTGTTGGGTGCCCTCAGGGTACTATCTCCCATTTGCACCCCATTCCCATCAATGCTAATGTTATCCTTAAAAATTTTCCTTGGACTAGGTCTTGGAGCCAAATGAGCTATAGTGCCCTAGGGGCATCCAAAGCCACGCTGGAAGTTCTCATGTTCGGAAGTGTTATCCCTAGCCTTGGGGTTTTGAATTACCTCATTAGGCTTCCCATATGAGGTTTTATTATTTCGAGGGTCTATAAGTTTGAAGTTTTTATAGTAGAGGACTTTAGATTCTGGTTTCCTTGTCTCTACCTTTTTATTCATTTCAATATTCTTTTTTATTTTCTACAATATAATTTGTTGCATGTTTTTTTTGGTTGCAACATCTTTTTTATTATCGCTTGTTTCAATTTAGAAGTATTATTAACAATTTCAGGGGAGTCTTTGATAACTATAGAATTATGTTTGTTTCCTTCATCCAATACAAGAAGGGGATCAAAGGGGTTAGCCATGGAAACTAAATTTTGAGAATCAAGGGCTGGAGTTTATACATCCATCCCCTCAATGGGGGGAGGTTGCTTTGAGAGTTCCAGGACAAAGTTTTCACAATTTAATTGTCTCACTCGTTCCACCATTCCAGTGTTGGAGGGGAATGGGAGATCAGGTCAGGGTTACCCTCATTGGATACCTTTTTAATGATATCCATCGCCTAGCCACCATTTTGAATTATTAGGGTTAGAGTTACCCCTATTCCTATTCTTGTGTAATGTAGGACAGTCTTTCCTTAAGTGGCCTTCATGCTTTCATAGATAGCATGCACCAAGCCCTCCTAAAATCTCAATTTGACTGGCATGAACCCCATCATACATGTGTATATCCAAAAATTCTAGCACTTCCTGGCCGAGCGCAAGAGCGATTAACACTCTTGCATTCATATCCGAGAGAGAAACCCTCAAATTTTCCACCCTCAGGACAGTCCCTAAGGGCACAAGAAGCTAAGGTATTACTGCACGTAACTCATGTGGAATATATTTAACCAAAATCCATCTAGGGCTTGATAATGTCATGTTTTCTTCAATATTTTCCCCGTGCATTCAGGTTATTGCCCTGAAGACGCTTTTCCCCACCTTCCAATATGAGTTTTTAATGACATTTTGTTGCATTTCATGGTTCTTCGAAAAAACAAGGAACAAGCCTTTCTATATCATACAACAAAAAGCTACCGAGATCCCAATTTTTAATACCATACATTGAGGAAGAAGTTTTCTAAGAATTTCCTAGAAGAAATATTATTGATATCAATAGCAGCAAAAAATAAAGTCACATTTCTCAACTTTTCCCTTTCCGTGAGGATTACATTCTTCATGACATCGTTAGGAGAAACAAGAAGTCCCAATGGCAGGGCGATGGGATCCTTACCTCGTTCCTCACCATTGTTGTTGAAGCCCTCACCACTACCTGAGGAGAATGCTTCAAACCTTGCCCCCATTGCGATAGGAGTTGGCTTCTTAGACACGATGTATTTGAATGTTCTTTCTTTCTCATCTAGAAAGAAGTGCAAGCTAGTCCCAATATTAGGAGGATCGAGGGTTGGGGGGGTCGTACCCCCTCCATAAAGATAGGCGGAAGATACCAAATCCTTCACACAAGCAGCGTAAATGTACACATACAAAGAGAAAAGATTGCAACACAAGGCCCAGTGAATGATGAGCAAAGAAGGGTACGGTGGTCATACCCTAGGGGAGGAGAGCCTCCCCCAACCACTTGATCAGATAAACCCTAGACCAGTTGAGCCCCAAACTTGCAGAGCTTGAGTTAAATATTGGTGCCCAAACATACATGTATTTTCAAAACTGCTAGTTACATTAGTAAAATTATAAAATTTAGAAGCACCAAAATTAAACAAAGTCCCACACTATGAGCCTCTCACTATCATCAAATTTCCTCTAGCTAATATACAACCAAACCTATCAAATGTCACATTGTTAGAAATTAGAATCTTAGGTTACTAATCATTACAAATAAATATATAATAAATAAAATTATAATTACAAGATAGACATATTAAACACATTACATACTATATACAAGGGGAAAACCCTTTCAAATAAAAAACCCATAAAATATCATTCATTATAAAACACTTACAAAATGGTCTACTAAAACATAGACCAAACCTAGGGAATACTTATCCTTACTTTCACATGTTAATAATACCTCATGTGCATAGTAAGATAATTCAATATAAATCTACAAACTCACACACTACTCTCAATGACAAAGAAAATCCTTATATGGAGGATAAGGGATGGAAAATTACCTAAATAGGTATTAGTCACACCTATTCAAAACAACCATCTATAAATATTTAATAATATAGTAGTATTAGATTATTAATTATTAAATAACATATATTTTATAAATCTTATAATAAGCATAAGGTTTTATAACCTTATATTAGAACAATATATAAATGTCATAAGGGTATGAAACCTAATAAAATTATGTTCTAACATGCATGTTGTTGGTGTAGGTTTTTATTTTCCTAGTGGGTTAATTTATTCTCCCTTAGTCCTAGGACTTTCCTACACTTAATTAAGCTTGCTTAGGATAATAAAGTGAGTTTATGACGAGGAGATAAGTGTGTGGTGTCCCCTTTCCTAAAGGGTGGAACACTTTCCACTTTTGGTGAAATCCTCCACTTTTGGTGGTCCATCTCCACTTTTTCTGGTTGATTCCTATTGGTGGGATTTGCCACCTACCTCCTCTCCTAAGTTCTATATAAACTCACTGCCTAGCTTGTATTTGCATACTATTGCATCTTCATGCATTGATATTTCTTGCATTCTTTGCATTGTATTTTCTCAACTTGGAAGCTCTTAATGCAATATTGTCACATCGACATTACATAATCTCTCAAAGTCCTGGTTTACATTCTTATGTTTTTCCAGTTTATGTAACTTTTATTTTCTCTTAAAATGTTCCTTGGGTTATTCAATCTATTTTAGATTTATAACATGGTATCAGAGCTTTTGTTTTAAGAAATCTACATTCATAGATTCTTGATTGAGAGATTGAGTTTCTTGTAAAGATCCTATAAATTTTTGTATGCTCTTCTCTTGCATTTTGAATGATCTAGAAAATCAGAAAGGATTTGCAAAGATCTAATAACCTCTTCATATTGCATATGTGTTTTATGATATCTAAGTGATTGCACTATTTTTTGTTATACTGGCAACATTTTTTACTATTCCAATGCGTCTAGATAGAAGGCTCAAGAAAGTCAAGATTGGATTTTATTTCATCCAAATTGGAGATCATTTGACATAATGGAAAACATGGGTTTGAAGTTCAGATCTGGCGAAAAAAATTTAATTGAAGCATTTTTTGCCCAAACGAACTTTTCATTGCATTTGGAAGGCTTGAAAACCCCTATTCTCATATAAGGTTTGTCTATTTTAAATAAAAAAAATTGGAAAAAATTTCTTTTGTTGGGAGGGTCGTCACTATAGGCTAAATTCAACCATTTTAAAAAAAAAATCGTACTTTTCACCATGGTGTCCTTTTTTGCAAATGAGATATCATCAGAAAGTTGGAGACAAGCACTTTCCATCCATAGAGGTATTGAAAAGAAATTTTTCCATTTTCTACCAGATATTGCAGGTTGAAGTTGTTTGGTGCAAATTTCTTCAAAACGCCATACCTTTCACCCCGATGCTCCAATTTTTGGAAACAAGTAGGTGTTAGATAGGTCTTGGAGAGCACTACACAACCATAAAGGATATTTTTTCTATATTTTGTCTTAGGTTCATTTTGTATCAGAATTTGTAATTTTGGCTATTTTGAATCTATTGAGCATTATATCTTGGAAAAGGCTTTGTAAATGCACTAAATTATAAAGTGCCAACCTTATAATATTTGGGGGGTGATCTTTGATACTAGTGAAAAGTGTGGGAGTTTATTGATGTTATTTTTTGGTGTTCCTTTGTAATCATTTGAGGATTGTATCATGGGATTTTCAACTCATCCTTCTGTGATAATTTTGGACAAGACTAATTATGAGTCTTGGAAGAAAGGCATTCTAACCCATATCAGATGGCTAAATTTTTTTCCTTACCTTTATGGGCTTATTCCTGAACCAAACACACCTGAAAGGAAATCAATATGGGGTAATAAAATTGATCATGTGTATTAGGAGTAATTGGTTCTCTTGTTGATTATTACACTATGTTAGTTATAGCAGACATTGAATGTCCCCGCACACTTTGGACCAAGATTTGGGAGATTTTTGGAGACCCTCATGTTTCTCCATTCCCAAATGATCCTACTATAGATTGCCTCATTCTACTTGATGGTGTAGATAATATACCCTTTGATGATGATACTTTAGAGGAGCTTAAGTATTATGCACGTCTTGAATGTTTAGATGACACAAAGACTTCTCTTGCTTCTCATTCTCATGTTGAGATTACATCGACATCACTTGTTGCAACTTAGGATTCCAAAGATGCTTCTTCGAAAGCCTCCAATGATTCATTGCAAAAAGATCAATTATGTCTTTTGGATTCAGTTCATTAGGACCAATTTCTACCAGACATCTCTTGCATGTTTGTAGAGTCCATCATTTTGGATCTAGATGACACTATTGAGGACATACATCTTCTCTTTGAGGACCACTCTTTTGTCCTTGCATCTATTGTTGCTACTTCAAATTTTAGAGTTGCTTCTTTAAAAAACTTCCAATGACTTCTTGCAGCAAGATATCTATAGTCTTCCTGATTCAGCTTGGGATGATCTCTTAACAAGTATTTTAGACTTGCTTATGGAGACACATATTGCAGATTTGAGAGACACTATTAAGTGTATTCATCTTCTCTTTGATGAAGTTGATTCTTTTTTAGTTGTCATGAGGGATCAATCTGACCCTCTCATTCATGGGTATGTGCAGGATCATGATGGGTCAAAAAGTGGCGATGTGAAAAAAGTTTTGTTTTGCATCGACCAAAAAATGTGAAAATCCCAAGTTGACTTTTTTTGGCTTGGGTGTCAATACATTGCTCCAAAGCAATGTACAAGGCAAGAATTACAAATTTGATATCCGATCCAAATTGGATATGCGATTTGTAATTCTTGTATATATAGATATATGCGGCTTTTTAAAATCATTTCAAGCATTTTAAGCAGCTGAGAGCGTGCAGTGAGAGTGACGTTTGGGCTATCAGAATATCCGATTTGGAGGGTAAGTTTTTAGTTTTTTTCTTTTAATCTATTTTTCTATTAGTTTTGTATAATTTTAACTAATTTTTTATGGATTTTATTATTTAAAGTAGGGTTTTTTATGATTTTTTAAAAAAACTAGAGTTTTTAATAGATTTTTATAAAAACTAATGTTTTTTATGGATTTTTATTAAAAACTAGTGTTGTTTATGGATTTTTATTAAAAACTAGAGTTTGTTATGGATTTTTGTTAAAAAGTAGGGTTTTTTATGAATTTTTATAAAAAACTAGGGTTTTTTAACAATAATTTCATTTATATTGTGTAATTTCAATTAGATTAATTAGTTTTTAATTTTAATCAGGTATTATGGCTGAGAATGAAAATGCACAAATGCCAAATGCTCCACCACCTACTCGCCTATCAGTTGAAGACTTAATTGGTGAAAAATTGGAGCAATTGAGGGGCATTTGTGATGTTTATAAGACAATCCCTCGATTATCCCAGATGAAAAAGACATTGAAGGAAATAATTAAAAATATAGAAACCCTCTCCACCCACATAATGCCTTTCTTTCATGGTGAGAAACCATGAGGGAATATTACTCTTGTGGATTGTCTTACAAAGATGTGAAAGATATCCAAATAATAAAATCCCAAATAGCCTCTTTATTTGTTAATCCCCGCACCGGTTTTCCAATTAATGTTAATAAACCAAAACTTTCTATAAAATGGTGCAAGAATAAGGACATTGTAGATTACTTTTGGGATCGTTGGTGTATGGTTTTTGATAAACCACCCAACAACAATAGTGATATACCATTTTACTTTATTAAAAAATTATACGCTGAGTTTGTGTTAGGGAATCATGTCAATTACTTTGACGTTAAACCCTTCCAAGGCATCAGTGGAGGTATGCACCAGGATAGACCAGGGGTAGTTAGAGTAGTCCAACGCCCATATTTTCCCCCTCCTCCCCTTCCTCCGCCACCTCCAATACATCATCTAGATATTATCGAGGACGCAACCACATAGACTATTCAGGCTATTCACTCTTTGAGTGGTATTTTGGTTTCCCATACTTCTATAGTAGCTTAGCCACATTCTGGTGATGTTGGTGATGGATCGAGTGTTGTTGCATCATCCTCCTCAAGTCCACATATTTGTGTGCCACATACTTGCACTATCTTCCACCAGATATGCTTGGGTCCTCTTGTACAACCCGTTGAGCATCCCTTAGACACTTCTAATTATGACCTCCATGATGTAGACATTATAGGAGATCATACGTAGGGGAGTGGAGTGCACCCTACAGAGTCTTGTCCTACTAGAGAGGGGGACATTGGAATAGTTACACAGGTAAGATTTAAGTTGTAAATTCATAATTTGCATTTATTTTTAAATGAATATTAATAAGAGATAGTATCAAGTACTAATATTTATTTACATTGTCTATTTAATAGTTGATGTTTGAGGAGGAGCTCACACAGGTGACTAATAGCACCCTTAGGGCCATTTCATTTGGCCTCGGCATGCACACAATATATATATATTTTCGCACTCACTCGTTTACATTTTTTATTATATACTTGCTTGTCATTTGAATTGTCATTAATGAAATTATATATTAACTTATATGTTTATCTTTTTTTCCTCTTGTAGGAAACACATAGTGCGAGCGAGGTGCAGTGTTGTCTAGACTATGGAGGCACAATGTTAGATAAGGGAAAGGTAATTAAACTCAAATTCGATTGAATTAAGATTTTTAAGATCTTATATTGATTATACATACATCAACATAGATTGGTAATTTCATATGTACTTGTCATTTTTATGTGTAGGAAGTTATGAGCTATACATCCTTGTTGACAAGTGTCACAATGCTTGAAGAAGTAGGTATTGGAACACCTCAAGGAGTAGGTGTTGAAACACCTCAAGGAGGAGGTGTCAAACACCTAAAGGAGATAAAGAAAAAGAGATGCCTAAAGAGGTATGTGTTTATTTTATTTTGCGTTTGGTAAATATGTTCCTATTACCGATAATTATATGCTAACTTGTATCAATTTTATGTTTTTGTTCACATATATAGATTGAACATTTCAAAAGTTGGTTTGCTTGGTTCTTTGAGAGGGGCATATTCTAGGACTCCTAACCCTTTGAAGAGACATATTTTAGGTAATCAAGATTTCAATTTTAGAGTTCAATTATAATTCAATGTATATCGATTTTGATGTTAATTATTCGATTTTAAATTATATAGTATAACTAATCTCAATTGTGGTTTGAATTTTTCTTGTGCAGCTCCCTTTAGAGCCAAAGAGTGCTTCAAAGAGGCTCCATTTTGATGATCCACCAATAGTTTAGGATGAGATAGACATTTTGGCATGTAAATTTTGAATAGATATCGAGATGGCATATGCCACATTTTGTAAAACTTTGTTTGAGTTGGCGTTGATGCCATTTTTGTGTATGGACATACACTTGATTATTGGATAATTTGATATATAGAAGTTGACAATCAAAATTTAATTTGTTCCTCATGTGCATGATTAAACTCTGTGAACATTCAATCTTGAGCAATGGTTAAATATCAATGTACAATAACATAAAAAATAATGGTTATATTATGTAGTTTATATTCATATCATTGATTACATTGCATTGCACATCTTTCAAACTCAAAGCATTACTTCACATTGCATAACTAACAACTAGATGCTGATAGATGAAAAAATTTCAATTACAATATAGTTTTTACAAAGTCAACCTAAGCAGTTATGCAATTACTTCACATTGCATAACTAATAACTAGGAGTAGCTGTCAATTCCATTTGCTTGTCATGGAATTCTATGAGACCGCATTTCTTTGAGGCATTTTTTCAAATAGTTCACTGCCTTGTCTATGCTACCACATTTTTCATACATGTCTACCAAAGCTTTTTATCAAACAGTTCACTGACTTGTTGCTATGGCTAAAAGCCTAAAACAAGTTCTTTCAAACAAGCTATGGATGCTTGGAAAAATTCTATCAAAGCATAATAATAAGCAATAGCATAGACAAGGCAATGAACTGTTTGAAAAAATGCCTCAAAGAAATGAGGTCTCATGGTGATGGAATGCCATGACAATCAAAAGCAATTTTGATTCTCATGGCATTCCATCACCACGAGAACTCATTTCTTTGAGGCATTTTTTCAAACAATTCATTGCCTTGTTGATTTTCATGGCATTCCATCACCATGAGACCTCATTTCATTGAGGCATTTTTTCAAACAGTTCACTGCCTTGTCTATGCTACCACATTTTTCATACATGTCTATCAAAGCATTCTATCAAACATTTAATTGCCTTGCTACTATGGCTAAAATCCTAAAACAAGTGCTTTCGAACAAGCTATGGATGCTTGGAAAGAATCTAACAAAGCATAATAGTAAGCAATAACACAGACAAGGTAATGAACTGTTTAAAAAAAATGCCTCAAAGAAATGTGGTCTCATGGTGATGGAATGCCATGACAAGAAAATTTCTATAGATTGTCATGGCATTCCATCACCATGAGACCACATTTTTTTGAAGCATTTTTTCAAACAGTTCACTGCCTTGTATATGCTACCACATTTTTCATACGTCTACCAAAGCATTTTATCAAACAGTTCACTACCTTGTTGCTATGGCTAAAAGCCTAAAACGGGTGCTTTCAAACAAGCTATATGGATGCTTGGAAAATGGTGTAGGAGCACCTTGGAAATAGAGGAATAGTTGATGGTTAGGACTAATCATCATTCTAGACATCCATTTTAGTCTCCTTCAACATACTTCCAACTCACATAGGACTTCTTTGGAACAACTTTCACAAATCATGCAGACTACGCTGCTCAACCTAGCCAAATAGGCCAAATTTCCAAAGCAACCACCCTTGGAACACTTTATAGACCCTAAAACTTGTTGGGGAAGCACTCAAAAAATGAAAAAACCTCAAATTTTCCCATTATCATCTAGAACTCACCCTCTAAGACCCTATTCCACAAAACCCTCAAATTGCTCAAATTTGGCAAGGGTTTATTGAAAAACCTACTTGCAGACTTCCCTGGACTTTACCACCAACTCCAACACCCTTGAATAACCCTACACAAGCTTAAAAGAACAAGAAAAGTGACTACCCTCAAACAATTCCCACTTTTACCCTCTCTAACCTCACTTTTTCATGCAAAAACACCCCAAATGCCATCTAGGGCATCACCAAAAATCATAATGCTAACCTCCCCTACACAAGAAACAATGTAAAAATGTTTATATATCCTAACTAAGCCTATCCACCGAGTTACAACATCATACAGTGGGTGGAAGGCTTAAAACTCCATTTTAAATGCACTCAAACCCTTGGAATAGGGCTCACAAACCGACCTCCAATAAAATGCCTCTTAAATGCACAAAAATGAATGAAATTACTTCAAACCAAGTTTGTGAAGAAGTTAACTCTACTGCCCACTAGTTTCCATTAAAAAGAAAACACAACCACACTGTACAGAATCGTACAATACCAAGAAACTTCAAGAATTGTGGAAAAGCTTAGAAATTTGCATGGAGATAACAAGATTTTATTGATTCTCTTTCAAACTTGGTTTCTCCAACCTCAAACTCGAACATAAGAGGCCTTTTTAAACATGAAAGTTTGAAATTGTGTTAGTTTGAGTTGTTGTGACCTTTTCCACCCCTGTCCTTGCATCAGAAAATATATATCAAATCATAATAATAAGCAATAGAATAGAGAAGGCAGTGAACTATTCAAAAAAATGCCTCAAAGAAATGTGGTCTCAATGTGCATGTCATGGAATTCCATCACCATGAGACCACATTTCTTTGAGGCATTTTTTCAAACAGTTCACTGCCTTGTCTATGCTACCACATTTTTCATACATGTCTACCAAAGCATTTTATCAAACAATTCACTACCTTGCTACTATGGATAAAATTCTAAAATAGGTGCTTTCAAACAAGCTATGGATGCTTGGAAAAATTCTATCAAAGCATAATAGTAAGCAATAACATAGACAAGGCAATGACCTGTTTGAAAAAATTCCTCAAAGAAATGAGGTCTCATGGTGATGGAATGCCATGACAATCAAAATAAATTTTGATTCTCATGGAATTGCATCACCATGAGACCTCATTTCTTTGAGGCATTTTTTTTCAAAAGTTTGTCTATGCTACCACATTTTTCATACATGTCTGCCAAAGCATTTTATCAAATAGTTCACTGCCTTGCTACTATGGCTAAAAGCCTAAAACAAGTGATTTCAAACAAGCTATGGATGCTTGGAAAAAAATAATCAAATCATAATAGTAAGCAACAAGCTATGGTCTCATGGATTTTTTTTGCACAAAAATCAACGTTGGAGTTCGGTTGGAGGCTAAAAACTACTTGTAAGGGCATAAATAAATCTTGTTCTACAACTTGTACGACCAAACTGACTATTCCAACACGTTTGGATGGGTACGTTTAGGTTAGGTATGGTCCCCTTTCGCACCCAAACAGGACGAAGCAATCTGAGCTACGTTCAACCAACGAAATCCTTTAAGAGTCCAAAGTGCAAAAGGGAAACAATCTTTGACAAACTGTTACTCAGAAACCGTGATGCCTACAAAATTTTTGTTTGACGATACGAGATCGTGTTGGGCTGCTCTACAATAACCTCTCTTAGTTTTTTCTATCTCAGAGGTGTTTTCCCATGGTGACGAGTTTTCAATTAAGGGAAAAGTTGTCAAATGTAAGTAGTGTAAAGTTGTAAAGTGGTACAACTTTCATTCTACAACTCGTACGACCAAACATATTGTTCCAACACATCCGGATGGATACGTTTACACTAGGGATGGTCCTCTTTTGCACCCAAATACGCCGAATCACTCTGAGCTACATTGGATCGACAATTTTCCTTAAGAGTCCAAAGTGCTAAAAGACAACAATATTTGAAGGGATATTTCTCAAAAACTGTGATGCTTAAAGACTCTCCATCTGAGGCTATGGGATCATGTTGGGACCATCTACAATAACCTCTCTTGGTTTTTGCTATCTTGGAGGCATTTTCTTATGGTGACAAGTTTTCAGTTGAGGGAAAAGTTAGATGCAAGTAGTGTAAAGTTGCAAAGTGGTGCAACTTTCATTCTACAACTCGTAAGACCAAACAAACTATTCCAACATGTCTGTATGGGTACGTTTAGGTTAGGTATGGTCCCCTTTCACACCCAACCAGATTGAATCGGTCTGCACTACATTCAACCAACGAAATCCCTTAAGAGTCCAAAGTGCTAAAAGGAAACAATCTTTGAAGGGCTATTTCTCAGAAACTATGATGCTTACACACTCTCTATCTGAGGCTATGGGATCGTGTTAGGACCATCTACAATAACCTCTCTCAATTTTTTCTATCTTGGAGGTGTTTTCCTGTGGTGACGAGTTTTTAGTTGAGGGAAAAGTTGTCAAATGCAAGCAGTGTAAAGTTGCAATGTGGTGCAACTTTCATCCAACAACTCGTACGACCAAATAGATTGTTCCAACACGTCTAGATGGGTACGTTTACGCTATGGATGGTCCTATTTTGCACCTAAATACACCGAATCATTTCAAGCTACATTGGACTAACGATTTCCCTTAAGAGTCCAAAGTGCTAAAAGACAACAATCTTTGAAGGGTCATTTCTCAGAAACCGTGACGCTTATAGACTCTCCATCTAAGGCTATGATATTTTTTTGGGACCATCTACAATAACCTCTCTTGGTTTTTTCTATCTCAGAGGCGTTTTCCCGTGGTGACGAGTTTTCAGTTGAGGGAAAAGTTGCCAAATGCAAGCAGTGTAAAGTTGCAAAGTGGTGCAACTTTCATTCTGCAACTCGTATGACCAAAAAAACTATTCCAACACATCTGGATGGGTACGTTTACACTAGGGATGGTCCTCTTTTGCACCTAAATATGCTAAATCATTTTGAGCTACATTGGACCGATTATTTCCCTTAAGAGTCCAAAGTGCTAAAAGACAACAATCTTTGAAGGTCTATTTCTCAAAAATCGTGACACTTACAGACTCTTTGTTTGAGGCTATAAGATTGTGTTGGGACCATCTACAATTACCTCTCTTGGTTTTTGCTATCTCGGAGGCGTTTTCTCGTGGTGACAAGTTTTCAGTTAAGGGAAAAGTTGTCAGATGCAAGCAGTGTAAAGTTGCAAAGTGGTGCAACTTTCATTTTGCAACTCGTACAACCAAACAAACTGTTCCAATACGTCGGAATGGGTACATTTATGCTAGGATGGTCTTCTTTTGCACCCAAATACGCTGAATCACTTCGAGCTATATTGGACCAACGATTTCCCTTAAGAGTCCAAAGTGTTAAAAAGCCATACCATCTATTGTACAGTTTGTAGCTTAATGGTATGGCCATGGTAGATGTTATTAGGACTATATAGGGAGGCTATGTGGGTTTAAAGAGTTGGAAAGGTCTGAAGTTGAGTTGGTGAGTTGCCATGCATGGCAAAAAATGAGTGAAATTAGGTGAAAAATGGTGGTTACAACATGCTAATGTCAATAAAACATGGGGGAAGCAAGATTTAAGGTTGGATCAAGCTTGTGCAGGTCCTAATAGACATGTTTGATGAGTTTATAGGGTGTGGCAAGGTTGGAAACATTGATTTTCTTAAAAACTTCATGAAAGTTGCTAAAAATGGGGGTTTGTTGAAACAGAGCTTTAGAAAGTGTATCTCACCAAAAAAATTGTGGTTTTGGTAGTTTGGTAGGCTGTTTAATTCTGCCCCATAGAGATTTCAAGTTTTGGAAGTGTTTAAATATGATTCTCTTTGTAAAATGGGCCTATTTTAGGGTTTTGGACAGCAAAAGAGTGTTCCACCCATGTTTTAGTGAAGTTGTACCCAAGTTTGGGTTTGAGGATCAAATTGGAGTTTGAATCATCTTTAATTGTAATTGTGTTGTTTAAAGCCACCTATCTCTTGCATCAGAAAACTCCTTTCCCAATCAACTTGAACATCATGCACACCCAAATACCTTGTTTCCACTTTGCTAGATCAAAGACTCAATTACATTGGAAATGACCTTCACATGACCTTTTTACATTTTTTTTTGGAAAAAGTGGCAAACCATTGTAATCTATTATATATAAATAGGAGATATTACAAAACCTGGTTCAAACGAGCATACCGACAGGAAAGAACAAGGAAGAAAACCTCTGGTTGTAGCTCGATTAAGTACAAAAAACTCTTACAGAATTGTCTCAATAATAGTAACAAAGCATACACCTATATGACTATTTCAACCTATGATTTTCCAAAATATAGAACCCTTTACATTTTAAACATACCCTTTATACAATGCCAGACATTTGACCCATATTTCAAAAAACATCACTGGATATAGATTATGTCCATACACAGTTATGACATTTTTACATTGTTTCACATTTGAAAATTCAAATTTTATAAAATTTTCCTATTGGAGGCATTCAGGGCATAGCCTTCCACAAGAGTAGCATGTTGACGTTCTCAAGTGACAAGCACCTGTACAAACCATCAAGGTAGCAGTTAAACTACATACAATAGAAAAGATGCTTAGAATAACAAATCTATATTATTGTAATCTGTCATATACCTCTCTAAAAGGATCAAAGCTAGCTATTGTTGTAGCAGGTCCATGATCAATCGTGCTAGGAATATCGCAAAAGTTGTCAAATGAGAAATCTATATTGTCACAATAGAAAAGATGCTTAGACTAACAAATCTATATTAATCTAAACAACCTGAATGATGATGAATTTGTAATGCAAACTATAAAATACGCTTAGAATAACCAATCTGTATTATTGTAATCTTTCGCATACCTCTCTGAATGGATCAGAGCTGGTTATTGTTGCAACGGGTCCATGATCAATCATGCCAAAAATCGCAAAAGTTGTCAAATGATAAATCTATATTGTCACAATAGAAAATATGCTTAGACTAACAAATCTATATTAATCTAAACAACCTGAATGATGATGAATTGGTAATGCAAACTATAAAAGATGCTTAGAATAACCAATCTATATTATTCTAAATGATCTAATTGATGATGAGATGGTAATGCAAACTATAAAAGACGCTTAAAATAACCAATCTATATTATTGTAATTTGTTGCATACCTCTCCGAAAGGATCAAAGCTGGCTATTGTTGCAATAGGTCCATGATCAATCGTGCCAAAAATATTGCAAAAGTTGTCAAATGATAAATCTATATTGTCACAATAGAAAAGATGCTTAGACTAACAAATCTATATTAATCTAAACAACCTGAATGATAATGAATTAGTAATGTAAACTATAAAATATGTTTAGAATAACCAATTTATATTATTCTAAATGACCTAATTGATGATGAGATGGTAATGAAAACTATAAAAGATGCTTAGAATAACCAATCTATATTATTGTAATCTACTGCATACCTCTTCAAAAGGATCGGAGTTAACTATTGTTGCAGTAGGTCCATGATCAATCGTGCCAAAAATATCGCAAAAGTACATACAAAGTATCACTATTAAAGGCATCTACATTGCAATAGTATACAAAATATCAGTATTAAATAAAGAACACTAATGAACTTAAGCATAATGAACCTAAGCATTGTACCTTCCATTCTTGAATATGCTATTCAAGTGTGCCTAAAGGGTCATCTCTTTGCTTAAGAGTATCCAATATTGCTTCATGATCAACATTACTAAGTGTCCATAGTTGTTTTGTATTTGGTTTGGCATGATGCTTTGAAAACTTAACATTTAATGCTATAACAAGGTGTGAATACATGAAGATGGTTTTGTGTTTCTCTTAGTCTTCAAATGTAGGTATGCCATTATTTTTAATCATGTATGTTCGCAACCAAGTTCCTGCAACCACAACTGAACCTATAGGATACACAAACCCATCATCATCTTCCATCAGTTGTGTTAACTTATGCTTTACCAGCACACATCGAGCCAACCAATAGTCTGATCTCTCTTCATTCCCCTGTGGTGCAAAAATTGCAAAAACATGCCCTATTGTAGTAGATCTGAAAGATGGTCATAATCAACTAAACTTTCCATTGTGTCATTTGTCATGGTTATTGTTTGAGATAAATGAGTTAGATACTGTGGAACCCATGTATCCACCCACTCACTTGACTCGCATTGATCCCACTCGCACTAAATACAACTTTGAAAAAAACAAGTAACCATTTAAGGGTTCTTGAAGGTCTTGAATTTGGAATATGTCTTTCTTCCACACAAGGTTCTTCATTTCTCATGTAATCTAGTGAAACATAATTTACACTTGGTTCAATATTATGTTCAAAATCTTCAATTCCAACACTTTCACCTTGAACATTTTCAATAATAATTTTAATAATTTCATTCCCAATTTCAATATCATGTTCAACATCTTCAATTCCAACATTTTCACCTTGAACATTTTCATTATCAATTTCAATAATTTCATTCCCAATTTGAATATCATGTTCAACATCTTCAATTCCAACATTTTCACCTTGAACATTTTCAATATCAATTTGAACATTTTCATTCCCAATTTCAATATCATGTTCAAAATTTTCACCTTGAACATTTTCAATTTCCTCTTCACTTGAAAGACCATCGGGCTCAGGTTCACCAATATTTAGCATACCTTGTCTTCTCTTCCTATGACCTTCTCTATCTCTTTGTCTATATGCTTCAATTTGTTCTTTTGTAAGCTTTCTCTTACTTTTTTGCTTCTGATGACTGTTGCTCCCCATTATACCTCATAAAAGATGCTAAAAAATGATTGCTTATGACAATTTTGAGTAGAAGATGCTCCAAAAAGTTGATCTTTGTCTCTTCCATTCTGAAATCACGTGTTTGTCGCTTGCAAAGCCTGCAAATAGAATGTAGGGTCCGTTGGGATGCCCAAAATGGCCCACATGGGGTTTTTATATGGCCCACAAATCTGATACTGGATAAAATTTGATATCTGATTAGAAAAACATTTTAAAAATGTTTTGTAAAGGTAGGATTTAAGTGCTACAAATCAGATATCCGATTTGTGCACACATAGACCTAAGAGTAATTAGGAGGTAGAGGGTGGACAAGAGAGAGAGAGAGTAGAGGGTAAGAGGGGGAGAGGGGGAGAGAGAGAGAGAGGGTTGGTAGAGGGTTGATAGTTTAAGGTTGAGGGTAGAGGGTTGAGGGATTAATGGTTTGGGGTTTAAGGTTTGGGGTTTAAGGTTTAAGGTTTAAGGGTTAAGGGTTTAGGGTAGTGTTACCTAATTTTCACCCTCAGGCTCAATCAGGCAAGGCATGTATGTTGCAGGTGTTCATAAGGGCCAAATGGGATATTTCCATCTAGGGTCAGTTCATGCATCTGATGACATTTCACAGGGAGCTCAGTTGGGAAGCCTGCTTTGTTGGAATATGCCTCAATAATCATAGGCTGGAGCCTCCATTAGAGCCAAGTCGGTGTGACATCTTCACTGTCTGGCCAACTAACATCTTTGGTACATTCTGCTTTGAACAGGTCGTTGTGACCTAGGTTTCTATCTTGCCGAACGCTTTCACTAAAGAGCCTATCATTGTGACACGGAGTGTTCGGCATGACCTCTTATCGCGTGGAATTCTTTGGCCGATAGGTTATTCAATCGTCAATCGGGGAGACTCATGGCGACCACAGGCTTCGGGATAACCTATAGCTCTCGATGAAAGGTCCCAGCGAAGAGTTAAAGTCTCGCCGACAACAAAAAGGCCTCGCTGAGAAAAGGACTTCGGCAAGGGGTCTTGCCGAAGTAAGGTTGTCTCCCCGACCGAAGAGAAATAGCTCATCGCCGAAGGATAAGGAGCCCGACGAGACTTCTGGCCGACAGGCCAGTGTCTCGCCGACAAGTCAGGATGTCTCGCTAGGAGTCTTCCCGAAATGAAGAATTCGCCGAGGGAAAAGGAATTCTATAAGACGTCTCGGCAAACGAAGGTGGTATCAACGACAGAAATAGGAATCTGTATGACCGGTGGACTTCGCCATGATGTTTTCCCGGCCAATGGGAGTCACACTGAAGGAGATCTGGAGCTCAGTAGAATGAAATGTCTCGGGGTGACATCAATAATGTCTCGCCGATAGAAGATGAGGGGTCTCGAGGTAGCCTCTTGCTTTCGGTAGGATCTCTCACCGACACTCAAATATCTTTTTGAATAGAATCTTGGAGCCCGAGACAAAGCGATGGTTTCGCCATAAGGTCTTAGTGACCCGGTAGGGTCTCGCCGATAAAGGAAGCCTTAGTATAACGTTCCAAGTCGGGGGAAGGTTTCCCCGACTCAGTGTTGTCTCGCTGACAAGAGAGCAGCTCAGTGTAATGAAAAGACCTCGGTGTGAGGTTTGGGCGAAGTCAGGATGTCTCACCGAAGGAAAGCAGCGTTGCTAAACAAGAGAGAGCTCGGCGGGAGGTCTTGTCGAACGTAGGAGGTCTCCCTGACATTTGACGTCGATATAGCACTCAACGCTCGGTATGAAGTCTGGCCGACAGGCCAAAGTCTTAGCAAAATGAAAGGGAGCTCGGGGAGAGGGATCCAACATCGGCATAAGGTCTTGCCAAATGCAGTGAGTCCCGCCGGAGCAGGGTGCCTTCACTTAAGGGGTGGGGATTTTTGACATGATGTTTTGGCGATAGAATTATGTCTTGTCGATGGCCTCAGTGATATCGATATGAATTCTAAAGCCTGCTATGATGTCTCACCAACCATCATGAGTCATGCCGATAAGTTGCAGAGGAAATAATTGCATCGGTGAGACAGTTTCAGTGTCTCACCGAGATGCGATTCTTTTCAAAAGAATTTTGACCACCTACAAATCCTGCGTGGAATACGCTCGACCAACCAGGAGGAGCTGAGGCGAGTCGTGGCAGTCTGATCAAAATGAAGAATGTCAACGGGATGAATGCAGCACGTATATGTTGTGAGCTCAGGACATTCAAAGCATTCAGCCAAAGTGGTTCGAACAGGACACGATGCCAGGATCATAATGAATGCGGTAGCTATGAAATATCTGAAGAAGGCTTCTCCGGGGATGACTCTTCATCGTCATGGACACGCAGGGTTCTGCATTAAATTCAGTCGAAAAGATCTGAGGAGAGATCTTTTCCGAGGACTGATATTCTTGACACACTCTGGTATATAAGGCATTTTTATCCTTTTTGTAAATAGTTCGGCGGATGCTTTTTCTGAAGTCTGTGACTTTCCCAGTCCTCTCTCAAATTAGAAAACTTTTGTAACTCAATTTTTGGAGATGGAATTCAATGAAGACCTTGATTGTTATTGACTTGAAGCTCTTGCCTACTTTCTCTTTGCACTTTTGTGTTCAGTCAGCTGATTGATCAAGTTTTTAGTGAGGTAAATGTTTATTTCCTTGGAGCTTTGTCTCAGATTTTAGAACCTTTATGCAGAAAGCATGTTTTGCAGGTCACAAGTTGTGTCAAAAGATGTAATGAATTCTAGATGTGAAATTAACTTTCCTTCTAGGAATCTTAGCACCAAGACCTGTCTGTGAAACACTTTTGCAAAATATATGTGGAAGTGAGTTGTGCAAATTTATCTTCAGTCATCGTAAGCAAGCGTACGAAGTCTGGTTCCAAATCCAAGTATCATTTTGGTGCATCACCTTAGTTTAGTTTCAATTTATGTACTCCTTCTCCCTTTCCCTTCAAAGAATCAGTAGTTAGGTAACACCAAAGGAAGCCAACCTTCTTCGGAGGTTGACCTCTTCCTACAAGTGACCCACAACTTTTGAGGTCTTCCCATGCTTCACTAGAAAGCTCAGTTTTTTACAACTTTGCATAGGGTGCATTTCTAGGTGACAACAGTTTCTGGCACCCCTGGTGGGACTCTTGAACAGACAGTTTGGAAATTATGTCTACTACTAGTTTTTGATATGTAGCCAGTAAATTTTAGGCCTTTCAGAGGAAAAATATTAGCATATCATGGCGACTCCAACTTCATAACAACTGGTTCCAGCAGTCCAGGTGTCTGCAATTAATAAGGTTTGATCTTTAGGCTTGTTTTACTCCATGTCTTATCTCTGCAATGATTAGTTATCAGCAATATGAGGTCTTGCCACCTCCATTCCATGAGAGTCACGTGTATATGTCCTCCCATCAGCCATACTATATAGAATAGCCTACTATTTTTATGTCAGATAACCTAATATCAGCAGATTATCAGTATTTTCATCATGTTTCCCACCCTCCCACTCCCGGTCAACCCTTATGTCAGCCATTATACAAGAAAAATCAATTCCAAGAGGAGGTTTCTGATGTTAACCAGTATGATTATTTATAAAATCAGCCTTTGAAGCATCCTTACCAAACTATAATGGATCTGCTCCAACAGTTTGACCGTGTGTTATGGGCTTTGAGCTAGAAATTTGAACATATGCAGATTAATGATGTCAGTAAGGTGTTCTCCTACATGTATGGCATGTTGGTCGATGTCAAGAAGCAGAAAAGGCTTATTTCATAGCAGCAGGAGTTGGGATGTCAGGTTGAAGAAGATCTTAAGGGGTAGATAGCAGCCGCAGAGGAGCAAATGAAATTCTTATCTACTTAGGTACAAGGTAGTCGGGCTTATTTAGATTATCAAGCATGAAGGTATGAAACACAAGCAGCCCTTTCCATTCCTAGTTTCAGCCCACTTCCTCCTATAATGTTGAATCATTCGGTGAAGGAGGAGGCTTTCAAATATAGGTTTCCTAGCTTTAAACAAGAGAAGCCTTCTGAGCTCTTTAGTGAGCCTATCAATAAGTATTCTACCTACAAGATTCCAAGTTGGAAAATCCCATCTCAGTCACTTGGTGAGTTTCCTTCACCTATCATGCAACTCAAATCATGCTTTGGCACCCAGGAAGCAAATGAAGAGCAGCCCAATGATCAGGTTAGTTCATTCACCATGGAGGAGACTAGAATTCCAAATATGTTACATTTAGCCATGGAGGAATACATACTACATTTGCAAAAGGTTGAACTGGAAAAGAATTCTCAAAATGTTTCTGGCAATGTTTTAGCTGATGATCCTCCCAACGTTCTACAAGACGGTGAAAATGTTCCAACAGGATAACATGGTGAAATGGTGGAAAAGCCTAACCAAGAAGAGCAATGTACAGTCTGGAATGAACAAGGTGTGATTTTTCCCACACTAGATGCTATCTCAGAGTAGCAAGAAGACATCAATCAGCTGCAGGTTCAAGAGTCAAGACAACAATATCAAATGATTGAACAACAAGAAAGCATGGGTGAGTTGCTTGTTGACGATAATAAGCAAGACAATAGGGCCTCAATTCAGGGAGAACAACCCAAGATTGAACCTGATATTATTCCCCAAGGTGGGAGCTTTGATGTTTTTGAACATGTTGGGATTGGAAAAGCTACTGTTGAGTTTTTTGAGGAGGAAGCTAACTTTGATCCTTATGAAAACTTAGAAGTAGTTGATAGTCATGGTGAATGAGGACAACAGGTTCATAAACTTGAACAAATGTTGAAACATCAGGAGGAGCTTAATGAGCCTGATTTGCAAAATTATAACTGGTTGGAGGAGTTTCCATTCCATTGTACAGAGGAACTTGAGACTTTATCACCACTTGAATTGTTGCCCCCCTTTATTGAGGAAAACAAGCCTGAAGCAAAATGTAACTCTCCCAGTGATGACGAGAATTATGAGTAGCTTCCATTCTGGTATATAAAAGAGCCAGAGGTTGATGCATTGATTGAAGATGTGATGGGGGAAGCTATCTCATTGTTCTCCATTGAAGAAAAGGATGTCCAGTTGGGAAAGCATGAGCGTAGCGAGGAGGCTACTACTCTTCCATCAAGTCAGCCACAGGGGCTATACCTTTCCAGCCAGCAAGGTGATAAAAAGGCAGTTCATGAGCAAGAGATCAAAGGAGGCTCAACCTTTGCCCCTACTAGAGGTTGTCCAATTAGGCATCTAGCCAAAATGGAGACCAACATAGATATTGATACCTTGTTTATACCCAAGCATGAGGGTACTGCTCAGGAGGGGCGCACTCAAGTCGCCTTTCAACCTCAGAACATGAATGTTTACATTCCATACAAAAAGGTTAGTAAGCCTGAATATGTTCTGCCAGAGATCTTGTAGCCATCTGTTGAATTGTCATGCATGCTTCATTTCTCTTTAGTTGTTCTCCAGCATGGCAAACATTGTAATTTTCTTAGAAAGGGCAGTTATTTTACCCAACCTGTCAATGGGTTTGTTTGATCAATTTCTCACTGGTTAGTGTAGGATAGGTTTAGTTGTTATTTCTTCCCCTAAGTGTTGTTCCAACACAAATAGATAACTTTATTTTAGTTTTTTCCCTGTTTTCAATAAGTTTACAAGTGTTCTAGTAAGTCTCAAGATGAGTTACAACCATGTACAAAGTTGTTCTTGATCTTTTCTGAGTTATTCCAATGTCTCCATGCCCAATGGATAGGCCTAGGCTACTGGTTTTATGTTTAGCAGGCAAACATCCAGCAAAGGTCGCCAGAAATGTTACCTAATTTTCACCCTCAGGCTCAATCAGGCAAGGCATGTATGTTGCAGGTGTTCATAAGGGACAAATGGGATATTTCCATCTAGGGTCAGTTCATGCATCTGATGACATTTCACAGGGAGATCAGTTGGGAAGCTTGCTTTGTTGGAATATGCTTCAATAATCACAAGCTGGAGCCTCCATTAGAGCCAAGTCGGTGTGACATCTACACTGTCTAGCCGACTAACAGCTTTGGTACATTCTGCTTTGAACAAGTTGATGTGACCTAGGTTTCTGTCTTGCTGAACGCTTTCACTAAAGAGCCTATCACTGTGACACGGAGTGTTCAGCATGACCTCTTATCTCATGGAATTCTTTGGCCGATAGGCCATTCAATCATCAATCGGGGAGACTCATGGCAACCATGGGCTTCGGGATAACCTATAGCACTCGATGAAAGCTTCAAGTGAAGAGTTAAAGTCTCGTCGACAACAAAAAGGCCTCGCTGAAGAAAAGGACTTCAACAAGGGGTCTTGTCAAAGTAAGGTTGTCTCCCCGACCGAAGAGAAATAGCTCATCATCGAAGGATAAGGAGCCTGGCGAGACTTCTGGCCGACAGGCCAGTGTCTCACCGACAAGTCAGGATGTCTCGCTAGGAGTCTTCCCAAAATGAAGAATTCATTGAGGGAAAAGGAATTCTATAAGATGTCTCGACAAATGAAGGTGGTCTCAGTGACAAAAATAGGAATTTGTATGACTGGTGGACTTCGCCATGATGTTTTCCCGGCCAATGGGAGTCACACCAAAGGAGATCTGGAGCTCAGTAGAATGAAATGTCTCGGAGTGACATCAATAATGTCTCGCTGATAGAAGATGAGGGGTCTCCAGGTAGCCTCTTGCTTTCGATAGGATCTCTCACCGACACTCAAATATCTTGCCGAATAGAATCTTGGAGCCCAAGACAAAGCGATGGTTTCGCTAGAAGGTCTCAGTGACCCGGTAGGGTCTCGCCGATAAAGGAAGCCTCGGTATAACGTTCCAAGTCAAGGGAAGGTTTCCCCAACTCGGTGTTGTCTCACCGACAAGAGAGTAGCTCGATGTAATGAAAAGACCTCGGTGTGAGGTCTGGGCAAAGTCAAGATGTCTCGCTGAAGGAAAGCAGCGTCACTAAACAAGAGAGAGCTCGGCGGGAGGTCTCACCGAACGCAGGAGGTCTCCTCGACATTTCACGTCGATATAGCGCCCGACGCTCGGTATGAAGTCTAGCCGACAGGCCAAAGTCTCAACGAAATGAAAGGGAGCTTGGGGAGAGGGATCCAACATCGACATAAGGTCTTTCCGAATGCAGTGAGTCCCACTAGAGCAGGGTGCCTTCGCTTAAGGGGTGGGGATTTTTGACATGATGTTTTAGCGATAGAATTATGTCTTGCCGATGGCCTAAGTGATATCGATATGAATTCTAAAGCCCGCTATGATGTCTCACCAACCATCATGAGTCATGTTGATAAGTTGTAGAGGAAATAATCACATCGGTGAGACACTTTCAGTGTCTCGCCGAGATGCGATTCTTTTCAAAATAATTTTGACCACCTACAAAGCCTGCGTGGAATACGCTCAACCAACTAGGAGGAGTTGAGGTGAGCCATGGCAGTCTGATCAGAATGATGAATGCCAATGGGATGAATGCAACATGTATTTGTTGTGAGCTCAAGACATTCAAAGCGTTCAACCGAAGTGGTTCGAATAGGACACGATGCCAGCATCAGAATGAATGCGGTAGCTGCGAAATATCTAAAGAAGGCTTCTCCGAGGATGACTCTTCACCGTCATGGACACACAAGTTTTTGCATTAAATTCAGTCGAAAAGATCTGAGGAGAGATCTTTTCTGAGGACTTATATTCTTGTAAGCCCTAAGGGGCCGACACACTCTGGTATATAAGGCATTTTTTTCCTTTTTGTAAATAGTTCGGCGGATGCTTTTTCTGAAGTCTGTGACTTTCCCAGTCCTCTCTCAGATTAGCAAACTTTTGTAACTCAATTTTTGGAGATGGAATTCAGTGAAGACCTTGATTGTTATTGACTTGAAGCTCTTGCCTACTTTCTCTTTGCATTTTTGTGTTCAATCAGCTGATTGATCAAGTTTTTAGTGAGGTAAATGTTTATTTCCTTGGAGCTTTGTCTTAGATTTTAGAACCTTTATGCAGAAAGCATTTTTTGCAGGTCACAAGTTGTGTCAAAAGATGTAATGAATTCTAGATGTGAAATTAACTTTCCTTCTAGGAATCTTAGCACCAAGACCTGTTTGTGAAACACTTTTGCAAAATATATGCGGAAGTGAGTTGTGCAAATTTATCTTCAGTCACCGCAAGCAAGCGTACAAAGTCTGGTTCCAAATCCAAGTACCATTTCGGTGCATCACCTTAGTTTAGTTTCAATTTTTGTACTCCTCCCTTTCCCTTCAAAGAATCAGTAGTTAGGTGACACCAAAGGAAGCCAGACTTCTTCGGAGGTTGACCTCTCCCTACAAGTGACCCACAGCTTTTGAGGTCTTCCCATGTTTCACTAGAAAGCTCAATTTTTTTACAAATTTGCATAGGGTGCATTTCTAGGTGACAACAGGTAGAGGGAGAGATATAGAGGGAGTGAGTGAGAGAGATAGAGGGAGTGAGTGAGAGAGAGAGAGGGCGACTTGAGAGAGAGATAAAGGGAGGCTTGAGAGATAGAGAGAGGGAGGGAGTGGGAGAGAGATAAA
>VDFB02322610.1:154725-169921 GCA_007258455.2 Sequoia sempervirens | reverse complement strand
TTCTTCACTTTCTTCCTACATATTCCTTTCAAGACTTGGGAGATAGCGTGCATACACCTTTGGTTGTGTTTCTTCCTAAGGGGAGGAACATTGTTCAACGATCATCGACCATCATCTCCATCTAGTTTTGAGCATCTACCATTGGATCTCTTCAAGGGGGCTACTTAGTCCTTCTTTTCTTCTCTCTCTATTTTGGAGGGTGTTCTCTCTCTATTTGTGGGGGGGGCTTCTTCTTCTTTGGGGGGGGGGGTTTTGATATGTAAATGGGTACCTAACATTGGCCTCATTTCTCGAGACCCATCATCTTTTACATCCACCTAAATTGTGTTTAAGGGGGGGTGTTGGTGTAGGATTTTATTTTCCTAGTGGGTTAATTCACTTTCTCTTAGTCCTAGGCTTTTCCTACACTTAATTAAGCTTGCTTAGGATAATAAAGTGAGTTTATGACTAGGAGATAAGTGTGTGGCGTCCCCTTCCTTAAAGGGTGGAACACTTTCCACTTTTGGTGGTATCCTCTAGTTTTGGTGGTCCATCTCCACTTTTTGTGGTTGATTCTTATTGGTTGGATTTTCCACCTACCTTCTCTCCTAATTTCTATATAAACTCACTACCTAGCTTGTATTTGCATACTCTTGCATCTTCATGCATTGTTCTTTCTTGCATTCTTTGCATTGTATCTTTTCAACTTGGAAGCTCTTAATGCAATATTGTCACATCGACATTGCATAATCTCTCAAAGTCATGGCTTTCATTCTTATATTTTTCCAGTTTATGTAACTTTAATTTTCTCTTAAAAATTTCCTTGGGTTATTCAATCTATTTCAGATTTCTAACACATGCACTTTAGAATCTATACAAAAAATATTTTCCTCACAGGTCCTAGAACGTGCATAACACCATTGAGTTTTTCACTCTCATATCAATGAAACATAATTATACCTTCCCATGGCCAATAATTTGATGTAAATTATTATTTCCAAGGAATACATCTCCTCCATCATAAGCTCGGTAAAATCAGAAACACTCATTGTGGGGAGTCATATGGTAGGATCAACTAGAATCAACGAGCGAAGGGTCATCACTAGCAACATTAGAAAAAATAAATAAAAATCATTATTGTCATCATCATAGGATTTATTAGTGGAAGAACCATCATAAGTTTTATTTTTTTATTTTTGCATTTCTTATTCAAATGTCCCCACTTCCCATAATTTGAACATTTCAGTATGCTCTTCCCAAAGGTATTAGATCATCCTTTTGACTTGGACCTATCTTTGGATATATTTTGTTCCCCTTTAGATATACCTTTATCCCAACGCCTTCCCCAAGTATACATGCCATCCTTTGAATTTTCTTACATGGATTTTATCCTCATTTATTTAGTGAACAAAGTAGCAATAATGGTATTCATCTTTGACTCTATAGAACCACAACTAATTACAACAATTAAATTATCCTAATATTTAGGAAAAGAGCAAGGTAATAAAATAAACTTATCCTCCACATCAATTTTAACAGCTATTGAACCCAACTAACTCAAAATTAAATTGAAATAATTCCAATTATAAAAAAATAAGTCACCTTCCTTCATTTTTAAAGAATACATATTTCTTTTGAGATATAGTTTATTTTCTAGACTTTTAGTTTGATAAATATCACATATATACTCCATTCCTACTTGTCTAAATTCTTCCAATATTCATCAATCATTCCTTAAAGCTTTCATTATTTTTGTGCAACACTCTATTAATATATATCCTTGAGGAGATCCTCCATCTTAAGCTTCTAAAGCTCATATCCTATGCCACTTAAATTCTCAATACTTTCCCAAGATGTGCTTGCCATGGCTTTCAAGATAAACATAGATCCACAATCATACTAAAAAAAAATCTCCCACTACATCACCAAAAATATACAACACTCCAAGAAAGGTGTCCTCTTGTCAAATCAATTCATAGCTTGAATACTAAAAATACAAAGATAAGGTAAATAGATCTACAAAGAAAACAAAACATTGTGTTCAAATCTTGATTATCTAATTAAAAGATTTGTGTACTTTCTGATATTATGGAATGGAGTAATATATAAAATTAACAAACTATGAATAAACACATAACAATGTAATTACATGCAGAAACCATTTCAAGAAAAACACCACTACCAAAAAGACCCATCAATCATGTACTAACCAATAATACTGTGATATACTAATGCAATCCAATTCATTATTATTTTCATAGAATTTTGGTAGCATAATAGTACTCACCTATAAAAGGCCCAAAAAATCTCCATATAATGTATCCAATTTATAAAGAACTAGGGAGAGAAAACCATGAGTAGTTTTCCAAAACTAATAGCCATCAAAACCATGGTCTTGGTAAAAATTCAATGCCCCACAACCAAATTATTCAATGTACTTAAGACGAACCTCATTAAATAACATCCTTGAGCCATGAAGAATGCAGAAACACATTCCCAAGTATATCCAAAATGGAGTGACCAACTAATCTGGAACTTTCTCATCATAACAAGATGCTCCACATCTCTCTATATAACTCTTAAGCACTACATTAGTGAGATGGTCAACTTTGTTGATAACAATGACTATACCACTCCTACCAACTCTAACTCCCCTTATAAATGATATTATAACCAAATATTCAAGTCCCAAGAGAATAAAAATTAAATAATCTTCAACCACCTACATGGGCATCTAAATACCCACTCCTAAGATGTTGGAGACACATACAAATTGTATAGGATTATAAGGTTAATATCACCTAATCTTAACAAATAATTTATGTTTAGTAAAAGTGATGGTTTGATAGCTTCCCAAGCTTTCAATATGATTTCTATAACAAATGTTACATGGGTTTGAACAAGTTCCTTCATAATGAAAAAGAAACTTGAGATCTCTTCAAGTTTTATAACCATTGAGCACTTTAAGAAAAATTTCCGACACTTCATTTCTCTTGAGTGCCCTAATAATCCATTTAGCACACAAGACCATACTTTGACATTGAATGTTAATAAGCACAAGCTCACTAGAATGATGAGGGAGACAACAAAACTCCAAGCAACCCTATTAAACCTTTTCCCTAATATAAAGAAGCCATTAGAATTTCCTTAATATTTTTTAAAGATTTTGATAAGAAGCTTTGGAAGGCATCCATTGGGATGAATCATTGATGTAGGTAGTAGCAAGAACTTTAGAATAGACTTAGAATTTTCCTTCAAGGGAAAGAGGCTTAGTAAGTTTCCTATAAGAGAATGTGGCTTCATGATCTAATAGGCCAACTTTTTCTACACGAGTAATGGCAATCTACTACAAAGAGGAGGGAGAGGCCTAAAAGGCAAACAAATGTCTAGAAATGAGAAACTTGTCCATGAGCTGTCCATTTCTAGCCAAGTGAATTAATCCAATTTGGTTTAGGCAAAATAAATATGTACAAAATTGAGTTTATGTGGGTGTTGTCATAATAGTGGTTTACAATTCTGGGAGAGATTTTTTTGAAATCACATATTTTAGAAAATATAATGATTTAAGCTTTAAAATTTCATTTAAAGGATTCAATTGAAGAGGTTTTGATCAGATACCTTAGATCAAACCCCTTTGGATAGAACCTTACTAGTTTTAAACATACCTATAAATAGTCTCCTTTACACCTATCAAAATCTTGATAAAAATCACTTTTGATTTAGCTTTTGGGGATCAAATGAATTCATTTAAAATTTATTTCAAATGATTATGGTATTCCTCAAAACAAGCTATCGATGAATATAATTTTAATATGTTTTGGTTTTGTTATGTATTTGTTTTTTAAGTTTTATTAAACATAGGTTTTCATGAAAATGAATTTCTTTGTTCTTCACATGTGGAAAAATAGAAGATTATTAAAAAATTAAAAATATGAGTGCACCAGATATTGAAGTCCTTGATCCAACAAAAAATTAAAAAATTTAACATATACAAAAAAGTTGCGTTATCTGTTATACGTGTAGGAGTGTAATTTGTTTGACTTTGAAACTTGATTAAACAAAAACTATTCAATAAAAAACTATCTAACAAAGTGGAAGCACTAGATATCAAAGTTACGAAATCTAAATTTGAAAGAATTAGAATTTTATGGTTCATGGAAAAAAGTTAGTTATAAGTGATTCGTCACTTTTTAAAAATGTTGTTTTGAAAAAAATAAAATTTTAAATTGGGAGATGGAAAAGAAGTGCAATTTGATTCCAAAAATTTTGAAAAAAATATTTTTAGAATCTACAGGACAAAATTGATGAGACTCTAGTTTGCACCATCTTCAAATTCCTCACAGTTTAGCAGCTATAGGTGTGAATGTGAAGACTGATTAAAAATAATTTAGGTGTCAGGTTTGGCCAAAAATTGTAAACCACTATTATGGGATCACCCATGTTGTTGAATATTTGAATTGGAGACTAAACAAAAAGCACTCAAACATTGAAGAGTTTGTTTAATATTATCTTCATCTTCTAGAAGCGCAAGAAAAGAGTCATCAACAAAGTAAATTCTTATTTCTCATTGGTTGGTCTATATTGGAAATATATCAACCTAATGGATTCATAAATAACTTCTTGATGGTAGGAACTAATAACTTGAATAAAGATAGTGCTAGTTGCCTAGTTTTTCCTAATAATGAATTTAAAGTCTTTGTTGGTAGACTAAATTTGATTAAATTTAAAATCCAACCTTTTATTATGAATGCAATAACCATGAAAATTTGAAACTAAATGATCATGGGCTACCATTTAATTGATTCATGAATATTGACTCAAAATTACATGGTTTGATCTTAAGAAATTAGTGTGTTTTTTTGGGGGGTTAAATATTTTAAATCTATATTAGTATTTGGTGTACACAAATAATCAACTATTTTGGTCACGTATATGAATAATATGCCTTGGATGTACAAATGAATGCTTGAATAATCAACCTCCTTTGATACTTAGAATTAAGAAGTGTTCATTCTACAAAATTTTCGCAAAGTACAACTCCAAATTTATTAAAAAAAATCAACCCCAAACCAAAAAAAAATATTAGCTAAGAAAAATTCTTAATAAAATAATTGACACTACACTCAAATACTAAATCATTTATGATAAACTCACATCTTCAATAGAAAATATATATATATTCAAATGTAAATAAAAATTAAGTTTACATTTAAAAGAATAAATTTATACAATTGAAAAAGAGAAAGCATTACAAATGAAACATTAAAATAAGACAAACCTCATAAAACTCTGTATTATTATGCAAATCTTTCCTCATTTTTTCAAGTTTTACGTTTAGCGAGTCTAGCGGAGGAATTTATAATTAAAATATTGAGTGGATACAATTGCATCTTTGGGGTGGTGGCGCAGTTGGCTAGCGCGTAGGTCTCATAGCTGAAGTGAGTGATCCTGAGGTCGAGAGTTCAAGCCTCTCTCACCCCATGTTTTTCTTTTCAGCGATGAAACTTTTATTTTCCCCAATGAAGTTCCACGGTGTTTATCATAGTTTATGACCAAAAACAATTGGTTTCCACAGATTGTAAGCACCATAAACACCAGTGATTCGATTCGGGAAGGAATATAAGTATATAGTATTACTAGATACTCTGATTGCATGTTTTTAAACGGATTTAGAATTGTTTCTTATATAAGTTTAAAGTTGAACATAAAAAGGATTTTGGATTTTTTTTATAATGTTATAATTAGCATTTTTATGTTACTTTTCAATTAAATTTTTGTGTTCAATAGAAAGTCTTAATGTAGTAATATTGATAAGTGATATATTTTTGTGTTATGTTTGGTTTATGGTTTGATCTTTATTCACGTTTGTTTGTACTAATTCTCATACATTTGTCATATCTTCATTTCCATTTTACCTCCATTGAGATCAATTTTCATAGTTTCATTTCCCATCTATTTTATCTCTTCAAATAATTTTTGATCGACATGGGATTGATCCACGTCAATCTTGAGAAGCACAACAATGATCTTCAAATCTCAAAGTTTTAAATTTAAATTTATACTTCCATGCCCCTTTCACTAGTTATGAGCCGACCTGGCATATATTTTCATGTGACATGTTGCTATGTCATAGTATTTAAGGATATTGATTAGGCATTTAATTTCATGGTACATGATGTAATGCCCAATGTTAACTAAAGACAAAATGTGCAAAACAAGGTAAACAAATTTGTCACGCTAACAATTACAACACAAAATAATGAAGCAACACACTCAATGTCGTGCTACACCACACACAAACACTCTACACTCATAGAAGATACATGTAGATACAATAAATAGATTCAAACAAGCTAATAAAGGAAATAACATAATTAAATTAGATCAATTTCTTTAAGCATTAATTAGATGAAGTGGATACAATAAAATAAAGATTTATCTTTTTAAAGCATAAAGAAAATTTTCAAATAATAAATGCTTCATTATTCATTCTTTCTTTCATTTATAGTTATCAATGGTACAAGAGAAATGAAGATCAAATGAAGAAGGAAGAATCATATTGGAACCAAAGTTTATTTGTGAAACATGCACAAAGAAGCTAAGGACTAGAACACTCATTGAGTGTCTCATCCAATGAAAGAATTTACTAGTTGAACATGCCATATGGGGGGATGAGGAATTCATTAAGAATCATCCACACTTGATTAACATTGAGGACAATGCTTCTCTAAAGAGGGGGGCATGCTATACCCTTATTGTTAAAGTACATAGGGTTATGAATAGTTAGCTTGTGGTTATCTTAACTCTTAATTAATTCATATTATCATTATTATATTGTTATTCAGTTAATTAGGTTGACCTAAGGCTTATATAGGGTTATCTAAGTCAGCCAAGGTGATATCCTAGGCATAAGTAGGGTATATATAGGAGGTGGTGAGTCTTATTTGTTCATTGGATTGTGAATTGTGTTCTCATTAGATATATTTAGATGTTTCCCCCCTTGAAGTGGCTTGTTATTCTTAGTTACTATATAATATTTGTAGCATAAATTTCTGATCATATTCTTCTATTGTGCAAGTTATTTCATTACATTGTTTAAAGGTAAACCACAATTATAATAAATAACATTGCTATCACTATCCATAGAGGATATATGAAGCATATGGGAATCATGGATAACTATAATAAAAGTGTCAAACAAAGAAGGAAAAATAATTACAAAGTCCTAAAGGAAAAGAAAGTCCCTATGTGATGGTATAATGCTTTTGTAGAAGAATAAAAACATGTCAAAACTAGTGATACATGTACAAATAAAACCTAAGGATAGAGGGCCTAAGACTCCATGATGTAAAAATATAGTTAACATGGATCTATCCAAGGGTGGTTGGTGTAGGGTTCACAAAACTATGCAATAATAGTTCAAAATATTAAGAGGAGAAGATGAACAATACAAGAATGATATATAATATGTCTAAAATTAAAACACCACTTAGATATTAGATCTTAAATAAGTTGTTTTTAAAATAAGCCCTAATGTCAAAGCAAGGGTGGGTAGGGCGGGAAAAAGTGATACAATAAAGCAAAAACCTTAGGAGAAAAGATATAACAATAAAATAGTAATGAATAATAGTAAAACCCTAACAAGATCTAATGATGCATTTAGAAAGTGCAAATATGAAACCCTAGAAAATAATGAAGGTATAGTTCTAAGGTCAAACCTTAGGGATTAAGATCGAATGGGTTAGCCAAAAATGTTAAGGAAAATAATCTATTCCCATGTTTAATCTAGGATATTTAAATAAAATACGTACACGCCAAAATTAATCAACCTAGATTAATTGCTTTTAGTTGTGAGTGATAATTAAACAATTTTTTAAGAAAGTAAATTTAAAGGAGGGATGTACTTAGCTCAATAACTAATACCAGTGAATAAAATTTGATGCAACTTGTGGATTCTAATGATTATATAATAAATTGGGATCTTGTTTTGTCCATCATTTACAAATTTATACAAAACTATGACTATTTTCATGGTCAATTATGTGAATTTGGGTCACTTCCATGAGTGAGGATATGGTCTAGGAAATTATGTTCTATTCTTTAATTTTCTTTGAAGTCTACTCCTCTTTGATTGTTAAGTGCTAACATAATTAAAAATACCTTGGGGAGGATGTTGGATCACTGGGGTCAAGTTCTCCTAGTTCAACTCCCTAGAAAGATCAACTTTATGGTCATGAAAATGATCAAGGATAATAATCTTCAATCATACAAATGATTTCGGATATATGCAAATTTAGGTTCCTTATAGTGCTCCAAATCAAAATATTCTTGTGGAGAATGCTCTTGAAATGTGAATGATATGTCCTTGATATTTGATGATAAGATAGATGTACATTGAATGCCTTTAGCTATTACTAGATATCAATCATCACATGAAATATGCACAATCATTTCATGGAAAGAATGACAATAGGTGAGCCAACAAAATTTAAAATATTATCCTAAGATAAGAGAGTAATAAAATCATAGTGGGGAACAAATGTCTAGACTGTTAGGGTTAAAATGTAGATATCTAACAAGTTAAATGCATATTTAATTAATAAACAGAGTAATAAAACACACACAGAGAATTTAACGTGGTTCACCCAATTCAGGCTACATCCACAAAACCGCAGCCATCCAATGATTTTATTATCCAGTGAAAAACTTATTACAATCTCGTGAATAATTGCCTTCTTATCATACTATAACTCCCATCCCAACCCCTTATAACAAGCTTAGAAGCTCCCAGATTAGGGTTCTACAAAGTTGTTTTTTTTCCTTTTTTTCTGTGATGACATGAAAAAGTAGGAGAAAAAAAATTCTCGGGGGTTGCCGCCCCGAACCCTCGCCCGACCTCGGACCCCACGCGAGGATACATGAAGAGTGTACAATATAGCATGATCAGTCGCCACATACCAACAATCTCCCACTTGGAGACTAATCAAACTCCACACCAAACATAGACATGGTGGAATTTAATAAGCAAGATAAATGTTAAATACATGGGGATAGGTGAAGGATCGGGAAGTGATACCAACTTCACACAAAGTTGTGTCATTTGTCAATATGTAATTGTATTAAGCCATTCTCCAAAAATGAACACAAAACTAAATGAGAATTGACACAAACATACACATTACACCATTACAATAACATAAATTCATCATAACTCATACTTGAATTTGCTTATCAACATAATCGTTACACCCTAAATAGTCCAAATGACAAGATACAACAAATTTAACACTATCTAATATAAACATATAAGATAAATCTTTAAACATTTGTTATTTTACAGATTATGAAAACTCAAGAAAATTTTAAATAAAAATCACGATGAACCACTTGAGTGGGCCCTTACAATCATGAATCGTAAAAATTACTAAAAATATTCTTCTAAATCAAATTTCCATATCTTTCCAAAATAATTATCAAAAAATATTTATACATAAAATACCTTTCTTACTAATCTTAAATCCCACAAACAAATTAATCTCATAAACATTATTAAATCCAAAACATTCATTCAATCATGCCCACTTGATGGGTGGCAAGAAAAACAATAACCAAGGTGAAAGCAAAATTATTATCTTTCTAGAACCGAAAGTGTACTGTAAAGTTATTCCAAAAGTAAGGCAACTCAACATTGGTTAAAGTACTTATAATATTATTATGACTTTAAGCTTCTAAAGAAGATTGGAATCAAATTATTATGAGTGAATGTGCCCTAGATAACGACACTTGTCACCTAACTTACAACCAAAGCATGACGTCATAATTCAACTCATATTTTTTTTTATTTTTTTTCTTTTCTTTTCTTTTCTAATTCATTTTATTCCTTTTCTTATCCATGGAAACTAAGAAACTAAACACCTCTTATTTTATAATCTAAAATAGTATTCAAATTGAACTCACTTTTTAAGCTACTCACGTTTTATGAGTAATCCATATTGTAGGTTCACATTGAAGGTTGTATTTTAGTATTTTATTTGGTAGTTATTATATAATATTAAAATAAATGTATATGTGGGGGCAGTGGGCCTAGTTCGATTGGCTAAAGCATCTTGTTGTAGGCAAGAGGTCACGAGGTCTAATCTCCCCACCGTCCCCGTGGTACTGGAGGGCATGTCACACCAGCGTCACCAGTCATGTGAAATTTTTTTACCAGACGCACTACAGTTTATAGGGGGACAGATACCTGACTGACCAATTCCTATAGTCTAAAAAAAAATGTATATGTGTTTTTAATAATTTTTATGAGATTAAATAGTTTATAAGATTTAAGGATATTATTAAATGAATAGGTATCAGAATATGAAGAATATTTCTTTAGTGGGTGGTTTGAAAATGGATTAAGAGTGCTTAAGAGCGGAGAAATCAATCAAAGCATACATCTTTGTATCTCCCCACAGTCTTTTGCTCTTGGAATTGGGTTCAAGTTGAGGACCTTTAGGTTTAGAATGGGTATTTCTACATTTATACATAATCAATGAGCAATGGTGATTTTGTAGAGTTTGTGTACGAACACTCTTGAACATAAATGAGTTGTTATATTACATGATTATTTTTTATAGTTGAAAGCAAGACAATCAATTAGATTCTAGAATTGAGACTTCTAAATGAGATGAAATAAATGTTTAGAAATTAATTAAATAAGTAAAGATATATATTTTTGGAAACTTGAAGTAGATTTGTTGTGTTAGATATCATAAATCAATTTATCAATCTATTAGAGCCTTGTGAGATATTATATGCTTGTCTTTATATTTATAAATCTTCTATCTAATGCTTTGGTTCACTTCTATAACTATGAAACTAATATTTGTGTGTGCAAATTTGAACACTTGTGCATAGACCTAAACTTGGTCCACAAATATGAACTTTGTTGATTTTGATGGAATGAACTTCTTTGCCTTAATATCTATTACCTACTTTTGAGAGGGGTGGCGTCAATAGATACCATTTAGGAGCTTGCTTGACAATGATTGAAGATTACAAGCAAACATGTTGTGATGCCTAAGATGTTGGTGTAAGATGATGATGCAATGTTGATGTTATTATGCTCCAAGGTCCTAGGATGCCTATGCGATATCACATGATTCCATGATGGTTTGAAACGAATTAAGGTTTTTTCTTAAATACAACATCCTAGCACACAAGTTGATAAGTTTTGTACTCGAGTTAACACATAACAACTAATTAGAGGGAGTCAATAATGACCCAAAAATTGAGTTTGAAATTACAAGTTTAGGCTTCATTTTCGCATTTTGCATAATTGACCTAAGTCAATTCCACAATTTGTATATTTCACCTCAATAGATGAATGGATGAACTAAGAATCACAATTGATATCTAGATATGTGTAAATGGAATCAAATTATGTTCAAATTATTTACCAACTTTTATATTACAATTTGTTACTTGTACACTAATTATTGCACTAAAGATAACCCCATCAAAATAAATCTAAAATACAAAATATACATTTTTCATAATTATTATACTTAATTTATAAAATATTTTAAAAATCAAATATGTAAAAACTCTCATGAAACTAAAAATTATGCTTTTAAAACTTTTTAAGACCTTTAATTAAAGATAACAACATTTTTTAATACTCTTTAAATTACCCAAATGAATAAGAACCTGTCTTAGACTTCCTTCTTGGGATCCTTGAATAGAGTCCATAAATGACAATAGTTCTTTCCTTGATCTTCTTCTTGTGGTGATTAATATTTAAATGTCTATATAATATTTGAAGTATTTTATAATTATTGATTGTTTTAACAAGAAAATTTTATATTTTTGGATATTTTGATCATTTGTCTTCTTATGATCATTATATATTAAATATCTATATATTCTTTGACATTGGATGTGTCTTGTGATTGACAGTTCTAATTTTTTTAACTTACATATATGAAAAATATTTTTATCTTTATATCATATGATATTTGTGATTAAATGAAAAATCTCTAATGACCATATTTAATTTATTACTTATTTTTAATTTAATTTTTATTAATACATTAAACAATATATTTTTGAAAAGATAATCTATTTTTTTTATTAAATTTATAATATACAATTTAAGCTAACAATCCCTTCCCTAAAATTCTACTTAATTAGCTAGGTGTTTTCTCAACTAACCTTTCTTTTGAGGGACAAAACAAACAAAAGATTCTAGTGCTATACCCCTCTCCCAACACAAAAGGTTCACCTACCAAACAAACAAACAAAAGAAAGTATATTAACCTTTTTGATAACATGTTAAGACAACTAATTAGAAGTTTGGCCCCTTTGATAAAGGTTAACAGTGCATAAAAGTCGATGAAAGTTTATTCCTGAAATACATAGGCCCTGTCATTCATTTTAAAAAATAACCTTTTAAATTAAACTTGCAGTTGGGCCCAACGTCCAATGCAAAGGTGGTTGATCATTTTCACTGATAGAGACTTTGCACACAACCAAAGCAAAGCAGCGGAGACATCATTTCAAACTAGCACAGATTCCACATTCATTTACACCCATTGAACCCAATGTCAAGGAGATACCTAACGGACAGCATAAACTGCAGTATACACACTAAAATTGCACTAGGCTAAACAGATAAGACATGAACTGCAATGAGTTTGGATACTTACAGCCAACACAGAAGATGGTGAAGTTGGTATACAGTGCAAGAACACTGGTAGTGTTAACATGGATCATGTGGGTCTGTTCCAGTGTGCAGGCAGTAGACATTGGTGTCAACTGGGGCACCCTATCAGCACACAGACTCCCTCCCCCTATTGTTGTGAGGCTTCTAAGGGCTAATAATATTTTGAAGTTGAAACTTTTTGATGCAGATCCCCGGGTTTTAGAGGCTTTTGTGGGCTCTGGTATTCAGGTAATGGTGGGCATTCCAAATGACATGTTGAGGCTTATGAGCGTCTCTCCTGCAGCTGCAGACATGTGGGTTCATGATAATGTCACTAGATATGCCTTCAGAGGGGGCGTTGATATTAGGTAAGGATTTACTTTCAATGAATGTTTTTTATTGATTTACTTCCAATGAATGTTTTTGACTGATTAGTGCTCAGGAACTATAGTTTTCAGCCCTTTTTTCATCTATTTGTCATCTGTATATATCATGTTGTAGCCCGGAAAGCTAATGATATGGATCCTAGATTTTGAGACTGCCATGAGAAAATCAGACCATTATATATTTAGCATAGGTGTTGAAGTATTCAGGGAAACAGGAACAATGTTTCTTTTTTGATCTTGGATCTCTCTTTATTAGATTCACCAGATTGAGAAAGTTACCTATATTTATGGCCCATTTCAGAACACATCATGTTGGTTTGTTTGGTCGTATTACATTCCCTTCCATAAACTTACATTGGAGCTGAGGTTTCTATTATAAAATATATTCTCTAATTTAATGAGCTTGTGGGTATTCATCTTTCGTTCTGGTCAAGTTGGTCTTTTAGACAATCATGCATTCTTTAAGACTTAAGTAATACTGTATTGTTGACATAGGACCGCTTTTATATCAGATTTCCTAATCTGTTCAGTTCACCGTTACAAGTAGTTGTTACGGTTGTTATAGACTATCCTGGCACATATCTACATGCGAGCACATTTTGATTGCCGACGACAGCATGTTCGTTGGAAGATTTTTTTCTTTCTTATAAATTTTGAGTTGATGAATGTCGGGGTTCAAATACAATACTTAATGCTTCTATGGATGCCAAAGTACCAAGCTCAACAGATCCTCCACCGTAGATATGGACATTCCTGAGGTGGGCCATCCCAATGACCTGGGAATTACACCTAGTTCTGGACAAAATTACCACCCCCCTGTGAAGGCTCACTACGCTGAACTCTACACACGCCAAAAGAGGGTATGGCCTGCTTATCAAAAATGGTCAATGGAAGGTGCCATAGAAGCCTCAAGCTTCCAAGGCATTGTAAAACATCCAGGTTTTTCACTAGAAGTTATGATTTATACACTTGAGTGAACTGAAAGGTGAAGAATTGTGTCTCCATCTTGGGGACACAAGTTCAGTCTGGCAGGGGGTAGGGTATGTGCAACCCACAGTCTATTCACGGTTGGATATGAGGGGATGCGGGGGGCGAGTCCATGCTGTGCAATGCATTGTGAACCTTAGATGTAACTCAATTTGCAATAACTTGTATGACTACACGAGATTTGAGCTAGTATCGGTGCAAGTTGCAACTGCTTCCATTTAAACCCTAGACAGAAATTCCCTTTTTGTCAAATGCATCAACAATATCAAATCTTGTTCGGCTTTACATGGCTGCTGATCTGGAATACTTGGAGCATTGCCCCATCAGATATATTTGCATGGGTCAGACATTGTGCATGTTTGTTATATAAATTTTGCAGGATTAGCTGTGTAGCTTGTTGAAAGTGGACACAGGGGATGTTAAATGGAACTGTGAATGAAGTGATTGATGAATGGGAAGTTTAGTTGTCCAACTACAGTCACGATTACCCAAATAATCTTGATTGAATATGGTTGCTTTCTTCAACCTATTTTACCAGGTTTATGCAGATTTCTTTAAATATGAAATCTGCATGCATTTAATGCACAGCACGGGTTTGAAGATTGTAATCAGAATTGGAGAACAACATCGAAACAGGAATCTCCAAAGAATGGTAAGAGACCATTTTGCCATTGCACAGTGGTTTGGAGACCAACGCATTTAGATTTTTTCTCTTGGTATTGTGCGTGTTACTCAAATAAGAATTGTTATGAAATATTCAATATGTACTATGCACAACAGAGTAAGTACAACAGTAGATTAGCAAAATTTCATAACCGGTCAAATATGAAACGACAAACATCAATGATGAGAGAGATTAAAATAGTGATCTCATAGATTGAACAGGAAAGAGGATTTATGTTCAGATGCCTAAAAATTCCATCTATAGGAAAAAATTAGCCCAAACAGATGCTAAATATGTTTGCCTCTATTTTTTGTAACAGGTACGAGGACCTCCCGAAAGCGTACCATCGTCAATAGTTTGCACCATAGATCAAAAACTCACCATGTACCGCTCAAGTTATATTTGCAGACAAGTATATCGCCCATTAACTTGCCTAGCCAAGTTTTACAGTTAATGATTTTAACAATGTTTTAATTTGCCGATTTTTTTCTTGGTCAC
>VDFB02322610.1:131322-153049 GCA_007258455.2 Sequoia sempervirens | reverse complement strand
TTTATGGAGGCTCATGCAATGCCATTGGAGAAATAGGCAATGTCTCTTATGCTTTCAACAGCTACTACCAACAACAGAATCAAGCAGAAGAAAGCTGCTATTTCAATGGGCTTGGAATGATAACATTTGTGGATCCCTCAATTGGGGATTGTCGTTTCCTCATTGGGATTAGAGAGTCCTCTGCCTCTGCTCTATATTCAAGCTCAAGAATTTTTCTGGCAGTTGAGTGGATGATTCTGATGTGTTTACTAACCTGCGCTTGTCTATGATCTCCACATATCTCCAATTTGTAGCAGTTATGTATTCTAAGATTTCCTCTTCCCTCAAATTACAAAGCATTCGAACATGAAACTACCTATTTAGACATACTAAAGATAAGGCCATAGTTCTAGAATCTAACTTCGAAATGAGGTTTACTCCTATTTTGTTAAACAAGCCCTATAAGCTGCTTCAAATCCCCTAGCATTTGACAAAGGTCACGTGCAGGAGTGCAAGAACTCCTTTGCACTCTAATACGAGCAGTCTCAAGATGAAATTTTTTATGTAGTAGTTGTATTCTTGTCCACATCATTGGGATTGTCTCACAGGCACCCATATACTAAAGTCTTTCAATATGGTAACACTCTTGTTCGTAAGTTCATCTTTCATTATGCATCTTCAGCAAGGAATTTGTTCCTTTGTCACCTGGGAAAAAACATCTGTCTGCATAGTGCTGCAAATGAAAGGTCCTATGGATGGATATTAAGTGCTCAAAGAACATTAGTCATAAAAAGGTGCCTATTCTGTTGCCTTTTGCAACTTTTGATGTGAGAAAAAAGTTAGTCATGACATTACAGCTAGTAGGAAACTTGTGTCGTTTGCATCTGCATCAATTCAATTGTGAAACCACAGTCCCTATCACAGAAAAAAGTAAATTATATGAGTTACATTCTAGTTTGATCAATGTTAATAAGGTTTCTTGAATAGCATGTGAGTTCTTGGCTTGAATAGTTTGTAGCATGAGTCACTTTACGTTGCACACTTCTTTAAAGCCAACAACTTACATAAATGTCAAACATTATGTATTCATCCATTCGGCCATCTTGATAGCTGTCTTTGTTAACTATATGATCTTATAAAAAGGTAAAGGACATGATTTCATACTGTAAAATGTAAGATGAAATCACAAATATTTTTTTGGTTGAATGATCAGTTGGAGATTTGTGGTATGAGTAAGGGGAGGCTCTTTCCAGGTCAACAATTGTGTCACATGGGTTGCTTAGTCCTACTGAAGAAAGAAGGATGCTGGAATCAACAAAGAAACTTAGCCCTTTGCTCCTTTTTGTGCCAAGGGAGGATATAAATATCGGGAATCTAGTCAAGGAAAAAGTTTGTTGTAAGGCTCCTTAGGAGTGGGCTGTTTAGTGCTTCTTGGAACATTTTTTTCAAACTGTCTTGAATTGACTGGTCTTTGTAGTCCTTGAACAGTTGCCATGTGTCTCCTGTGTTCTGCCCCTTAGATTGTGGGCTTATGGCTTGCTGACATTTTGCAGTTTTTTACTGCTTGTCCTTTGTACGTTTGGATGTTGGTTGGACTTCACTAACCTATCTTTCATACTTTGCATATAAGGAGTAGAGCTCTTTCAAAAGCCAACTAGAAAGTTAGTATAATTTATTTTTTAAGCATTTGGACATAATCAAATTGGCATTCATAAAAATGTTTGAACTTGATTTTGAATAATCTACTATTTAAGCATTTTGACATAATAAAGAAGGAACATTTGCATAAGTGTAAAGAAGATTTTAAAACAAACTCTGATTTTTGTAAAGCATTTTGACAATCAAAACTGACATTTATATAAATGTGTGAAAACTTGATTTTGAATATGAAGATTTAAAACAAACTCCGATGTTCTTTAAACAAGTTGACAATTGAAACTAATATTTATATAAATGTATAAAGACTTGATTTTGAACATAAAGATTTTAAAACAATCTCTATTGTATATTAAAAAAACAAACTTTTTCTCCAATCCAAAAGGAAGATTACAATAATTTTTTACGAAAAATTCTGCAATGCATAAAGAACAGGATGCCTTTTGTGAAGCTGGGTATGCTTTTGTAAAGCGTATATTGCTAGAAATAATCGAGGCCTATAATTTCTTTTATCAGATTTAATCACGCAACTTCAAAGCAAAACGTAGCAGCAAGCATATAAATCCAAAACAGATTTTTACGTAACTTACAGCACCATTTAATATCTAGAAGTGAGGGTTTTTTTAACAGTTTTTAATATCAGAATTTAAATACCAGCATATTGCTTCTAAATTACAACAATGCACAATTAAAAACAACAAATGAAGACTTTATAGAAGACACCTACAGCTAGAGAGGAGGCATCCCAAAAATGAAGCAGTAAAGCTGGACAAAAATCTGTATAACAGCTCGCAAAGAGTTAAAAGTTGGTTGCATGTCATAATTTAAAGTGGGTGGTCTCATGAATTTTATAGTGTAGTTTAAGTTTCTAAATTTATGGAAGGTAGTGATCTGGTCAAAAATAGAAAAGAAAAACCTAAGCTGGTGGGGCAATTTTTAGCCCCAACTCAATTGCACCCACTTAAATTTTCAAACTAAAAAGTAGGGGCTGCTAGTGTTGAGGGAAAGATTCAAATTAATCATATAGCAATCTTTTTTTTTGCTTCATGAGGTCCGTGATCCTGAAAAAATAGATCTTGAAGCCCCCTTGAGACCCAGCCTTACTAAACTTAAAAAATTAATCATAAACATAAAAAAGTAATATTGACATATAATTTACCAAACTAGTATCACAATTCAATAGAACAAAAGCCCATGTTGATTTGTTAAGTGATTAAAAAGAGATTTGATAATAAAATAGTCAAGTGACACCATTAAATATCAAATCAATGATTAAGATTCTTTAGAAACCAAGGATAGAAAGAGAGCTTTGATGTGGAAGACAAATGGTGATTTTCTATTTTTTCTTCTCCTAACTTTAAGTTCTACTTGTGTTTTCATGGTCCTCTTGTCTTTATAGTGTTAGTTTTGTACTAATTTAGGGGCTTTTGTTTCTTGTTTTGGGATTCTTTTTGAGTATCGTGTTTTGATTATGTTCATTCAAAGGTTCTAGGTTTGATGTGTACTAAGGCTTATTTTTCAACATATATGTTGTTGCAAGGAGTTCAATCTTGCACTTTTTGGAGGTGGCCATATGCAAGTGCTCTTGACTTGTTGGAAGTAGGTAGTGATGGGTTAAGAGTTGGTATTGGGCATAGGATCTTATCCTTCAAAGAGGTTCTAGTTTCAAGAGAAAAAATGTCATGGGAAAGGAGCTAAGTTTTTCATTCAAGCTAATAAAGGTGTCTCACAAGCATAGGAGCAAGCAAATGGGATGCATGTAGCAACCCTCTATTTAGCCTTAACACCTAACATTGAAATGCTTGTCATTTTGGATATAGAGGAATCAAAATTAAAATATGTGGGATATTTTTTTTGTCTCACATCCAAGGCTCTATATGCAAGAAATTTGTTTGATGATTGATTAGCTTCTATTTGGGGTTGAAAAAATTGGGTCTATATGATACATTTTGTCATATAATTCAAAAAAGACTTTTCTTTGTTTATCTTGAGAGTAATAGTATGCAAAATAAAATTATATCTAAGTCTTTTGGAATGTCGGAAGGTCACAATTTAGTGATTTTGTTTTAGATTCCATTAATAATTCTAAGGATATTTTGGAATCCTCTCCTAAGTCTATTAATTTTTTTGTTATGCTCCTCCAAGTTTACAATTTATTTGTGAAATCATTAAGTGATGCAAGGGAAACTCAAACCTCATTCTCAAACTCACAACACATACATACAACTCATAAAAATGCAAGAAATTGACTCAAATCTGCTAGAAAAGTCTCATAATCCTCATTCAAAATATCTTAAATTATTACAACTTCAAGGCATAAACTTAAAATACATTCACTTACAACCATATGGGTTGATGTATGCCATTACAAATTTGAAACAAAATTGATAAGGAACAACAAGAAAAAAATACAAAAGTCTTTCCTTCAACAAATATTCTTTCACAATTTTTTTTTCTCCTACAACTTGCAAATCCTCAACTGAAACCTCTGCTAAAATTCAACCATGGATTCTCCAATCCATTTGCTGCTACAAATACCTCTTCAAACTTACAAAAAAATATTATTTTTCCTCTCCCAACAAGAAGCTATGCCTTAGAATGATGAGCTTCAAATCTCGCAGCCACAACCCCTCGAAAATGACAAAAATAAAGCATATAAATTAACTCCTTCACACCTTTCTTGTAACTCCCAAATTTCTATGCTTGGAAATGGACCAATATGATTTCAAAAATAAATTAAAAATCATTAAATATTGAAAAGGCATCTTTTTGTAACATTCATCCATGATTGGCCAAGAAAAAACAACCACTTCCTCACAAATAGGAGCCATGAAATAGAAAAATCCAAACCACTTGCTCTTGGGCATCCAAATTATTCATGCAAAAGTTGAGGAACAATAAATTAGTTTTCATAACTTGTAACTCCCCAAATCCCACGTCCAAGAAGGCATATTTGAAGATTTTCCCTTGAAAAAGTCACAAAATGAGCTCAAATCACAAAAAATCTGCAACATAACAACTTGGCCAAATATTTATCAAATATTTTAGGCCTTATTACAAAAATATATTCACCTATAATATTTAAAGACCAAACTAAAGAAAAAAATTAAAATTAAATATTTTTGGTTGATGCAAGATTGCCAGTCAACCGTGGATGCTCCTGCATCAAATACCCAAGGTAATTTGAAATGTTTCATGAGTTGAACTCATAAACATTTGTAGATCATGTGCTTGTTCTTCATCCATCCTTCTTCCTTATCCACTTGTTTTTTTCTTCTTCACCCTACTCTCAAACTTCCTATTTATTCTTTCCTTCATCTTTCCTCTCTTTCTTCCCCTCATGAAATTCACCTCGCTATACCATGGTTCATCTTTCCATCCCACTTTATCATTATCAATACCTACACACAAATTAGCATGAACGGATTCATGGAAATCAATGAATTCTATTTGCTCATCTTTCTCACCTATTTCTCCTTCACCCTCTTCTTCTTCTATGTCAACAAAAGTCATCATACAGGTTGATGTATTTCATCTTGTAACTTGTTATTTTTTCACCTTACTATCTCTCTTTCTTCACTTCCTTTTACCATTTCACCCTCACGAAAACTAGCTTCATTTGTAATATTAACAAAATTTGATAAATCAACAATTACCTCTATTTTCTTGTCCTTGCTCATTATTGCAAAGTTTCCTCCTCTAGAGAGGCATGTAATAGCTGCAACCTCTTTCTTTTCCTCATTTTCTTCTGTCATTTATCCCTCAAATAATCTAACTTTCTTATATCTTCTTTCAATAAGAGACTATCTTCTTTTTCATCATTCTCTTTGTCAAATCTAGGACTATCAAAGTCCATTTTCAAAATTGTTGCAACTTCATCTACTCCTTTGTCATGCAATTAATCATTAATATAATTAAATATTACCTCTTTTGATGTTGTTGTATCCTTCTCATTTTCACCACTCTCTTCATTTTTGCTAAATCTTGCAAACAAAGCATCTTCAAATAAAACAAAATCATTAAAATTACCATTAAATTTATGATCCACAATAACCATTTCCTCTTCTTTATTTCTCCATTTCTTTATGCTTCTTTTCTTTTTGTTGTCCTCTTTCAAGAGAGCATTCATCTTCCCATATCTCTCTTCTCATATTCCCACTTTCTCCTTAATCATCTTTTCCAATACATCTACTTCAACCTGGAGCTTTTCAAATTCTTCACAATGATTCCTATTTTCCACTTCTTCCCAATATTGTTCTGAGAATAAAATTCTTATGGGCCTCTTCATGATCCATCCCATCCTCGCTAGTGTAGACTGCCTCACGTCCGATGACTTGTCTACACACAAATCACAAACACCCCACCATAGGCCCTAGTGAAAATTGTCTCACAGCGACACTTTTGTTGAAAACGTAGCTCAGAAGATAAATCTTCCAGGCTGGAACCGTGCCACCCAAGCTGGAGAGATTGGATAAAGTTTCTTGCTTTTCTCCTTCATGTCTACAACGCACTTGCCAATTTGAAAATTTTCTTTTTAGAAACAACTATGTTTTCTTCTAAGTTAATCTCTACTTTGTTTTATCGATGGTGAACAAGAGATTATAAAAAGGAATTGATGTAGGTATTGTAGATATAGATTGAAGGTTTTTGTAGGAAATGACACAGGAAGAAAGGGAGATTGCAATGAACAGAAGGAGTTGAACATTATCCAAGTTTGCAGTATTGTTGTGGATGCCAAGTTCTGGTAGTTGTTGTAAATTTCTTTTTTTTGTAGTAACAAAATCTCTCTTGTTGAATGTTGGTTTTTCCCCAGAGTTAGGGGTTTTCCAGGGTAAATCATTGTGTCAAAGTGTGATTGGTTTTCTCTAATTTTCTATTGCGTTCAGTATTTTTTTTGTGAATGGTGTTGTGCATGCTTTAATTCTTTGTTCAACAATTTGATTTTTGTTATTCAAATTTTTGAGTTTAAACAATAGTTAATTTATTGTTGGGTTTCACAACACCAATAGAGGAGACACATTTTTCACATGGTATCAAAGCTAATACTCTGAAAGAGAAAACTAGGGCTTAATCACACAAGTGCAAGTTTCAATTTTCTTTTTGTGTTCAGGGAGGTTTAAGTTCAAGGGTTTCAACAATGGCAACAACCGGATTAAGAGATTCAGACAAACTTGAGGGGGCTTCAAACTTTGGCATGTGGAAAGCAAGAATTCTTCTATTACTGGAGGAGAATGATCTAAAGGACTACGCAACCACTACTGTTTCTATTCTGATAGATGCTACGCTACTGGCGACCTACCAGAAAGAAAATTCCAAAGCTAGACACATTGTTATGGATGGGGTCAAGGATCACCTTGTTCCTCATATTGCAGATTTAGACACCTGCAAAAAGATGTATGATGCCATACTCAACCTATACCATATTTCAAATTTGAACAGGAAGTTGATTGTTAGGGATAAGCTGAGAAACACCATAATGAAGAAAGGGGAGAGCGTTGTGGACTACCTTACCAGGATCAGAATAGTAAAAGATGAGCTGGTAACTGTAGGGGTAGCAATACCAGATGATGAGGTTGTTAGGATTGCATTGGTAGGATTCACAAAAGAATGGGACATCTTTTTCAAAGTTGTATCCAGACGACAAGATATTCCTGATTGGGATCATTTGTGGACTGATTTCACTCAAGAAGAGTTACAAATGAGTTATGTTAATGGAGGAAATAGCAATGGTCGTAAGGGTGAGGTAGAAGAGAATGTTGCTCTTGCTAGCAAAGGCAAAGCCAAGAAAGGCTCAAGCAGTGAGTCTACCTCAAAAGGGGACAAGAAGAAAAAGAAAGACCTGAGCAAAATTAAATGTTATGGTTGTGATTAGCTAGGACATTATGTCAATCAATGTCTGAATTGGAAGAAAGGAGACAAGAAGAAGAAGCAGACAACAACTTCAATGGATGTTGATGAGCTATCCTCTAGACTAGAAAATGAGTTTGCTCTTCTAAACTGGTTATCTAGTTCAAACGCTATAGGGGTCTAGTATATTGACAATGGTGTATCATGCCATATGACAGGAGTTAGAGGAAACTTCTCCATCTACAAAGCAAAAGAGTTAGGCTTCCAAATAAAAATGGGAAGCAAGTCTGCATGCACTCCAATTGGGAGAGGGACTGTTTCATTTCAGAGGGAGTCAAGCAGTGATATTAAGATCACAGATGTATTGCATGTGCCAGAGATGTGCATGAATTTGATTTTAGTATTTTCCCTTGAAGACAAAGGGTACAACGTACTCTTTCAAGGACAAAAGGTGTATTTATAACATAATGACTAGAAGAAGGCAAAGCAGATTGGGGTTAGAAGTGACAATTTATACACGTTGCAGTTTGAAACTCCAAAGGAACTAGTGAGTAGTGATAGCAATAGGGAAATAGGAGAGCTATGGCATAGACAGATGGGACATATACACCATGGGGCATTGAAATTGCTCAAAGAAACCATGATAGGAATTCCAGAGTTGAGTGCAGAGCACAGTGACACATGTAAAGGATGTGCACTTGGGAAATTTTCTAACGCAACCTTTCCTAGAAGTGATAGTAGAAGTAAAGGTGTTCTTGATTTGATACATTCTGATATTTGTGGTCCCATGTCTACTCAGTCTTTGAGGGGTTATGAGTATTACGTAACCTTCATTGATGATTTCTCCAGGAAGGCCTGGATATATTTCTTGAAGGCCAAAGATGAGGTCTTCAGTCGCTTCCAAGAATTCAAATCTCTTGTGGAGAATATGACAGGAAGGAAGATCAAGGTTCCTCAGACAGAAAATGGGGGTGAGTATAAAAGCAAATCCTTCTAGGAGTTTTGTACCAGAGAAGGAATCAAGAGAGAGTGGATTGTTCCCTACAACCCACAACAAAACAGGGTTGTTGAGCGTAAGAGAAGGGCAATTGTTAAAGTAGCCAAAGCCATGTTGTTTGATCAGGATCTGCCTAAGTATCTTTGGGCAGAGGCTTGTAACACAACATTTTATATTTAGAATAGAGTACCTCATAAGATTTTGGGGAAAATGACACCAGAAGAAGCCTTTACAGGGAAAAAGCCTATGGTCGAGCATTTTAGAATCTTTAGCAATATAGCATACTGTCACGTTCCATCAGAGAAATGAACCAAGTTAGATTTGACTGCAAAGAAAGGTTTCTTTGTTGGGTACAGTGAAACCTCCAAGGCATACAAGATCTTTATTCCAGGGACGAGGAGGATCATAGTGAGATGTGATGTGAAGTCTCTAGAGGAGAAAGCCTTTAGAAAATCTCAGGATTTTCCCGTAGTTGAGCAGAGTCAATAGATTGAAGCTCCAAAAGTGGATCAAGAGTCTCAAGTACAGGGTACTGTGACAGGAACAAATGCAGATACAGGTACCTTGGGTGAGTCAAGTTCATAGGATCAAGAGCAACAAAATAAGGAACAACAAGCTCCATCTATTGGTGTATCTCCTATTGGCGAGAGAAGGGCTAGCTGAGTGGAAACTCAGATTGCGTGAGATGCTCAAGAGTTTATGGGAGCTCCTAGAATGAATGGCAGGGAGAGGAGACCACCAGCTAAATATTTAGATTAATAAGCGAGCTCATTGACAGTGAGCCTTCTAGTTATCAGGATGTTGTACAACAACAAGTTTGGAAAGATTCCATGGTGGAGGAGTACAACTCCATCATGAAGAACGATGTATGGGAGGTAGTTCCAAGGCCTATAGATAAGGCAATGGTTGGTTCTCGCTGGATCTATAAGATCAAGCATGTTGCAGATGGTAGCATAGAGAAATACAAAGCCAAGTTCGTGGCCAAGGGGTTCTCTCAGAAGGAGGGAATCAATTATGACGAGACATTCACTCCAGTGGCCAGATATACCACCATACGAGTTGTGATCTCATTAGCAACACAAATGGGATGGAAAATCCATCAGATGGATGTCAAGACGGCTTTCCTAAATAGAATCATAGAGGAGGAGGTGTACATTGAATAGCCGGAAGATTTTGTGGCACATGGGAGTGATTCTCATGTTTGTAGGTTAAAGAAAGCACTATACAGACTTAAGCAGGCACCCAGAGCGTGGTATGAGCACATAGATAGCTACTTGCAAAGCATGGGATTCGCAAGAGTGAGGCGGACTCCAACCTTTACTATCTCATGGTGGGAGGTGAACCACTCATTCTAGTTTTGTATGTGGATGATTTATTTATGACTGGTTCACCGAGGCTCATAGAGGATTGCAAGAGGGACCTAGCAGCAGAGTTTGAGATGAAGGATTTGGGGTTGATGCACTATTTTCTGGGACTAGAGGTGTGGAAAACAGAGGGAGATATTTTCCTTGGTCAAGGGAAATATGCTATGGAAATCTTGAAGCGAGTGATTTAGAATACTGGACTATAACCCATGTCTACACCGATGGTTACAAATTGGTGGAAGATCAATGTATCAAAGCAAGAGGCAATAGACCCCACCTTGTATAGACAGCTTATTGGGTCATTGATGTATTTGGTCAATACAAGACCAAGCATTTTCTTTGCATTCAACTCTCTTAGTCAGTTCATGGTAGAACCAAAGAGAGTACATTGGACAAAAACAAAGCATGTGTTGAGGTATCTACGTGGTACAGTTCAGTATGGACTAAGATATACTCTGGGTGATGGTGTCAAATTGATTGGCTACACTAATGTAGACTGGGAAGGTAATGTAGTAGATAGGAAAAGCACTTCAAGGTGTTGTTTCAGTATGGGATTAGGGGTTATCTCTTGGTACAACAAGAAACAAAAGTCTATTGCATTAAGCTCTACATAAGCATAGTACATGGCAGCAAGCATGGCAACATGTGAGGCCATATGGCTTCAGAAGCTGTTAGTGGCATTGTTTGGTCAGGAGCTAGAATCGACCATCATTCACTGTGATAATTAGAGTTGCTTAAAACTCTCTAAGAATCCTATGTTTCATGATAGGTCGAAGCATATTGACATTAGATATCACTTTATCAGGGATTGTGTACATCGTGCATTAGTTCAACTACTGTATATATCTACAGATGAGTAGGTTGCAGACATCTTAACGAAGGCCTTGATGAAAAGAAATTTTGTCTTCTTCAGGGACAAGTTAGGTGTAGTAGAGAACACCTTCCTTGCTAAGAGGGAGTGTTGAAAACGTAGCTTGGAAGATAAATCTTCCAGACTGGAACCATGCCACTCAGGCTGGAGAGATTGGATAAAGTTTCCTGCTTTTCTCCTTCATGTCTACAACGTACTTGCCAGTTTGGAAAATTTCTTTTTAGAAACAACTATGTTTTCTTCTAAGTTAATTTGTGCTTTGTTTTACTGATGGTGAATAAGAGATTATAAAAAGGAATTGATGTGGGTATTGTGGATATAGATTGAAGGCTTTTGTAGAAAATGACATAGGAAGAAAGGGAGATTGCAGTGAACAAAAGGAGTTGAACATTATCCAAGTTTGCAATATTATTGTAGATGCCAAGTTCTGGCAGTTGTTGTAAATTTCTTTTTTTTTTAGTAATAAAATCTCTCTCGTTGAATGTTGGTTTCTCCCAAAAGTTAGGGGTTTTCTAGGGTAAATCATTGTGTCAAAGTGTGATTGGTTTTCTCTAATTTTCTACTACATTTAGTATTTTTTTGTGAATGGTGGTGTGCATGCTTTAATTCTTTGTTCAACAATTTGATTTTTGTTATTCAAATTTATGAGTTTAAACAATAGTGAATTTATTGTTGGGTTTCACAACACCAATAGAGGAGACATATTTTTCACAACTTCTTCCTGTACACTTAGGAACTCCTGATTTGATACCACTAATGCAAGGGAAACTCAAACCTCATTCTCAAACTCACAACACATACATGCAACTCATAAAAATAGAAGAAACTAACTCAAATCTACTAGAAATGTCCCATAATCCTCATTCAAATATCTTAAATTATTACAAATTCAAGGCATAAACTAAAAATACATTCACTTACAGCCATATAGGCTGATGTATAACATTACAAATCTGAAACAAAACTGATAAGAAACAAGAAACAAATACAAAAGTCTTTCCTTCAACAAATCTTCTTTCACAAGTTTTTTCCTCCTACAACCTGCAAATCCTCAACTGAAACCTCTGCTAAATTCAACCATAGATTCTCCAATCCATTTGTCTCTGCAAATACCTCTTCAAACCTACAAAAAAATATTCTTTTTCATCTCCCAACAAGAAGCTATGCCTTAGAATGATGAGCTTCAAATCTCGCAACCACAACCCCCCGAAAATGACAAAAATAAAGTATATAAATTAACTCCTTCACACCTTTCCTATAACTCCCAATTTTCTATGCCTAAAAATGGACAATATGATTTCAAAAATAAATTAAAAATCATTAAATATTGAAAAGGAATCTTTTTTTAACCTTCATCCATGATTGGCCAATAAAATACAACCACTCCCTCACAAATAGGAGCCCTGAAATAGAAAAATCCAAACCACATGCTCTTGGGCATCCAAATTCTTCATGCAAAAGTTTAGGAACAATAAATTAGTTTTCATAACTTGTAACTCCCCAAATACCACGCCCAAGAAGGCATATTTGAAGATTTTTCCTTGAAAAAACCACAAAATGAGCTCAAATCACAAAAATCTACAACATAACAACTTGGCCAAATATTTTAGGCCTTATTACAAAAATATATTCACCTATAATATTTAAAGACCAAACTAAAGAAAAAAATTAAAATTAAATATTTTTGGTTGATGCAAGATTGCCAGTCAACTGTGGATGCTCCTGCATCATTAAGCCTTTAGGTGAAGTTATTTAGATGAAAGATACAAGATCTCTTCTACATGTGAATGCAAGGTTATTGATTTCTATAAATCCTAAAATATATAGCTAGTTGTTTCTTCTATAAGAAGTATTGAAAATGAGTTGTCCTCTCTTAAATTAAAAAAAAAAACTAAATGAAATATTGTTGTGGGTAATAACAATGTTCATGTCGTTAATAGCAATATGGATATAGACACGATGGTTCACAAATTGGAAAATCGAGAAAATTATATTATTATTCAAGCTAATTATATTAAGTAGGATATTGTTGATAAATACCCCATTTGATTAAATCCTCCATTTATTGTTAATTTGAATTATAATAATGAAAGAGTTCTTGAATGTCGAAAAAAGTTCAGTTCCCCTATTGTTAAACCTAACAAAGTCAAACCTTCCATATAGAACATTAATAAGGAGTCAAAAGTCCTTGAATTTGGTTTTGAAAGGGGCCATTTTTTAGAAAAAAAGGTTGAACACTCTTTTTGATGTTTGATTAGTTAGAAGTGAATGGTGTTGTTTTAGATGGGGCCAAAAGGGGTGTATTTTCTAGTGATGAAAGAAAACCCAATTCTTTTACTAGTGGGATGAAGAGCAATGCCCTCTCTTCCTATTTTGAAAGAATTATTTGAGGGGGAATTAATTGTCCTCCTAAACAATAAGATGGTTTCATTGTACCAAGTTGGAATGTAAGGAGATTTGAGGCTAATGATAGAAAATATTTGGTTGAAGCCTTGTATAAGTCTAGGCTAAAGCAAGATTGTATTATCTTACAAGAGGTAGATATGATAATTTTAATTTAAAATGTATTTTCAAAGTTATTTAGCTTAATACAATTCTTTTTCATCAAAACATGTAAAAAGGAAAGATGTGTCTCCATCCTCTTCAACCTTATTTTTAATCTCAATGTTTTTATTCATAGTGTTTCTTCCTAAAATAGAATGATTTGGGTTGAGCTTAGCATTGATGAGAATATTTTTGACATATGTTTGGTTTATGCATTTAATCATTACATAAAAAAGAAGAGATCTATAGAATGGGTCAGAAATTAATTCAAAAAGTATTCCAAGAGTGTGCAATGGGGATTTTAATAATGTTAAAATCTAGTGTTGATAACAAGGACAAATTTAAATTTGAGTGGAAAGGTAATGATGTTTTTTTATTAGATCAAATTTTAGAGGAAAAATAATCTTGTTAACCTCTTACTAGGTTGTAATCAAGATAGTAAAAGTATTTAATACACCTAGTCTAATTTTCAAAAAGGTAAGAAACATATGTTTGAATGTGCATTTTTTTTATGTCTCCCTTATTACCAATGATTTGATGTTAGGATCTAGGACTTGTTGCACGTGAATAAGAACTGATTACAACAATTAAATTGAAGGTATTTAAATCAATATTGAAACACTTAATTTAAAATGTAACAAGAATGCTTAAATGAATAAAGCAATGATAAAGTGATGAACATAATAGAGAGATAAGAGAGAGAAGACAAGAATAAGCAAGTTGATAACGGAGTTCACCAAACGACTACATCTCTAGGTCCCTCTCCAATAGAGTGACTGATCCTATTATGCTCCAAAATCAAGATTACAAAACTTCAATTCTGACAAAGTCTCCTCATGTCTCCTTGATAATGAAATTACAAATAGTTCCCTCCTTCAAGTACAAACAAGCACAATGCCTCTTGCACAGAGTTGAACAAATCACTATCACAAAGGAATTTATCTCACCATTCTCCACCACCTCCATACCCAAAGTCCTAAACTCCCCCTCATTTTATACATAAAATTTACTCAATATGGTCATTAACCATATGATTTACAAAATCAATCAAATCCCCCTTTTACAAGTAAAAATCTTTGAAAATCCCCTTAATTTTAAAATAATCTTCCCAAAAATTTCTAACCCTTTGAATTACAGGCCCTTATAATTTTGGGCTTACAAAATATAACCCCCAATTAAGCCCCTTATCATTATCATTATTCGGACTTGAATATCTTGGAAGGTTTAAGTTAAAATTTGAAGAGATTCCCTCTTTAGTTATAGGGAATATTATTTAAATTTGGAGATTTTAGTTTTCAAAATATTCTTTAAAATTCCTTTGGGCTTAATATATTTGAATCCTTTTTAAAATCTTTATGCATTTTATTTTAAGGGGTTTGGCCCATATATTTCGAGCTTAGCTTCTAATTAAATAAGATAAATAATATGTGGCCCAATGGTGGTTGGGTGGATTTGTAGGAGGGAAGTTAGGGGTTTGAATCTCCTTTACTCCCAAAATAGCTTTATCAGATGTTTAGATAAAACTACTTCCCTTATCATTCTTAAGGAAACTATGTGGTTTAGTGGTGGAGCTTGGAAATAGGAAGGGGGAGGCAAAGTGTTTGAACCTCCCCATGAAACTTTTAACAAACCAACTAAGGGTTGCCACATGGCACCATTTCATTGGTCCATGTGGCACCATTCTATTCGCCCACACAATGACATGTGTCAAAATATGGTTCGTCCACGTCATCACATGCCAGTGCCACATGTCAACTCGTGACTGGTCCATGTCATTCGCCTACCTTGTCACCATGTGCCATGTCACCACCTGCCACATCACATGCTAACATCATCATTTTGACTAGTCAACCCTTTGACTAAAACTTTGACTTGGCATAACTTTGGCATACGAACTCCATTTTCGATGAAACAGACAACATTGGAATCATGGCGACGAGCTCTTCGACATGATGTTATTTTTTACCATTTCTGAGATGATCAAATTTTGACCCGGTCTGTATTTGGCCTTTTGTTTAACCAAACTTTGACCGCACGTATTTTGAGCATATGACCTCCTATCAACTTCGTTCAAGTTGTGTTGAGTTTGTTTCATCGAGCACTTCAAAAAGGTGCCAATTTCTAGAGCATTTGAAACACTTCATTTTTTGGTGAAAATCCCCCTGAATCAACCAACAACAATGTGGTTAGAGTAATCCTAACTACTCTTTCTTATCATGATTTGATTGAAATGAATTTCTTCCCTTTATCTAGCCCCTCTAAACCTTTTCTTGCATTCAAAATTCTATACAAGTTTAATTTTTCTCATCTAAAGGATCCTTCTTGTAGAAACACTTTATTTAATATGTGATTTTTAAATTGAAGAAAATTCTCTGAAGGTTCAAATGTCTATTGCTAGATAAAAACAATGAGCCTCTAAAAAAATTATGATATTTTTTATAAAGACCACTAAACATAGGGTTTTTAAGATTAGAAGGCTTTAGGAAGAGTTGATAAGATTTTGAAAGTTGTCTTCAATCTAATATGAAGTTGAATTGCAAAAAAGGCTTTGGAAATTAAACTAAAAATTTAAAGTGTGAACAATTTGATAAAGTCAAAGGTGTTAACATTATATTTAAATTAATGTGGTTGCATCTTAAGAATAAAGAGTCCAAATTCATTTTTTTAATTTTTAAAGGTCAAGGAAAAAAGGAAAAATATTAATGTTATAAATTTGAGGCATGTTTTGGATAAGGATGAGGTTGAAATTACAAGTCTTATAATAATTTTATGGCCAGCTCTTCACCTCTAGGGATAATGATCATTTTTTTTTAATGCAAGAGAGTTAGTTTTTAAAATTGTTCCATGGAAGCTCAATGCAAAAGTGTCATTCTAAACGAATAGAGCATTTCTTAGATGAGATTAAAGATGTTTTTTGTTATATGAAAAATGAAAAATCTCTTGGGTGTGATGGTTTTCCTATTGAATTTTATAAGGCTAATATTAATTGGAATAATAAGCTCTTGCTTAAAGTTTATAAGAAGGTTGTTATCGACACCTTAGGAAGTGAAAATAATAAATGTATCATCAAGGTTTTATTGAAAAAATGTGATCCACTTAGATAAGAGATAAGAAAATGGAGACATGTTAATTTTCTTAATATTTCCTTAAAAATTTGCTAAGGCCCTATGCAACATAGTTCAGTTTTTTTTACCCAAAATTATATCTCCCTCTCAAATAATTTTTTTGGAGAACAAATATAACTTAGATAATCTTTTGACTAGCTAGGAAGGTGTGAATTGGGCTAAGTTTCCCAATCGAAATGTGCCCATGGCCCTAATTAAATTTTAAAAACTTATGATTGATTGAGTGACCATTTATAATCTTAACTATGAAAACCTTGAGTTTTGGTGATTTTTTAATTAGTATGATAAACTCGCTTTGTTCAAGGATGCTTCTATACACATTTTTATAAATGGTGAATAGTCTAGTTCCTTCCCTTTGCAAAGGTTAATAAGCTATGCTGTCCTCTTGCACCATTTCTATTTGTTATTATTGGAGCTTATTCAAGGATTCTTAAGCAACAAAAAAGACTCGCTATGGTTTTTTTTTTTTTGGATTGATAAGATATGAAGTGGATTTGAATGGATTAATAATAAAAATCTACTATATATTACTAATAAATAGATTTATACTATGTTATCCTTTTTCCTGAATAGTTTTGTAAGTTGAACTCCTTGACCAGTTTGCATGATATAAGAATATATAATCTAATAGATTGAAAGGAATATAGTCCCCCAAAAAAACTATGTGGCTATTACTTTATTAAAATTTGGTTGTTGATGTTAATTATTTTGTTATTGAGTCTAAAGTATATCCTTTTTTAGTAAATTTGAGTTTGTTATACATTTATTTTTTTATTGTTGTTTTGTTACAATTGAGTGGTAATGTTTTCTTCTCATTTGATTTGGATGTGCTAGAAAGTCTTCTATTGTTCATGAAATGATATTATTTTTTATAAAATTAAGTTTTTTTCCCACTTTTTAAGTTCATAGATATGTTATGTCTAATGCACCAATCTTTTGCCCAAAACATTAACAAAAAAATTAAATGAACTATTTTTTGTATTACAAATCTAACATCAGCATGCCATATTGCATGGCTTCTCTAGATTCGATGATAGCTTCTTAGGTGTTATCTAGCCTCATTTCTTAGATGGTGGGATTTGGTGGGACTATCATCACTGATCAATTGGCATTCCTCAATGCATGGAGAAACCTAGGATATGGTGGTAGTGGAGGATGCACTTTAAAAATTGTGTATCATGGAAAAATTTTCAAAGAAAGAAGAGAGGACTTCCTAAATCTATTTCACAGTCACATCCTTAGGTTAATGATGTGAGGACAACTAGGAAGATGACAAATATTATTTAGGTTTTGGTTGCCTACTCATTTACGGTTTTGATGTTTTAGAGGGGTTGTTGTTGTGGGCCATCTTGGCTATAGTTTTGTTGTTGACTAGAATTTATGTTGGTTGACATTTTTTGTAAAGGTTTTCAAGGTCCCTCTGAAACCTTGTTTACCCATATAATAAAAGGCATGCCACATTGCACACCTACATACACAAGGTATTATGACATGTCATGTATTGACACATGATGAAAACAATCACCAATATACTAAGAATGGTGACATAAGAGGAAGGGATTACAAAAAAGAGGCAAAAACACTACGTTAAGCTCAAAAATACAAGTTTTTGTGGAAATGTGGAGCTTCAAAGTAAATTTTCAAATTTTACAAAATTTTGGAATTTCCATGCAATTCTATAGTTTTGTGAACTTTAGAGTTCCCATGCAATTCCTAAAAATTTCAAGTGGACCTTTAATCCCCACAACCCTTCAACTTATAAAACTTTAAAGCTCCCATGCAATTCTATAGATCTTACGAATTGCATGCATAACTCTAATCCACAAAACCATATAATTGTGAAACATTAGTCCACAAGTAGCTTTTCAACCTACAAAATACAAGCCTACATATAACCTCTACAATTCCACAACCTAGCCTTTGAAAAGCTTTGGAAATCTAGAGAAAGTTTGCACACCTATAAATCACAGGCTTACCTTTCACCTCCTAAAGTATACAACCCCAACTAAAAAAACTTTAGAACTCTAGAGAAAGTTTGCACCCCTACAAATTGAAATCATTTCTTTGATCTCCATAGTTTTGTGACAACCTTATCTACAAGATTTAAAATTTTATGTGTAACCATTCAAACTCCTTCCAACTACATGCTCGCATTACATCCCAAAAACCCTGATGAATTGCATTTAGGACTATCAAGTTTCAAATTTAATAAACGATGGGTTTGCCATTTGTAGGTGTGAAAACATGCTTTCAAATTTTTGATTCTCACAAGAAATTCTTATAAACTTGTGAAGGTCAAATTAAATCTTGTAGTTCAAAATCATGTAAAGCTACTCTATATTTTTTATTTTTTATAAGTTATTACAAAGGTTAGAGGTAGACTTGCAGTTTTAAGTGTGCAAAGATGCTCTAGAGTTCAAAATTTCTACAAGCTAGGGTCATAGACATGCGGGGATCAAAGGTAGGCTTGATGTTTGTAGAGTAGAAATCTTCTCATAGAATTTTAAGTTCTATAGTTATAGGGTTGCATGGATTAGAGGTCTACATTCAATATGCAAGAGTTGTAGAATTTCATGGGAACTCCAAAGTTTCACAAGTTGAATGGTTGTGGGGATAAAATTTCTACTTGCAATTATATGAATTAAAAAAGTGAAAAGGAAATTTGAAGTTTTGTAAAACCATATAATTACATGGGAATTTTGAAGCTCTACAAAATTATAGAATCACATAGAAACTCTAATTTTTTACAAAATTAAAAAAAAATCTTGGAAGCTCCACATTTCCACAAGGAATTATATTTTATATCTTATCACAATAATTTTTACATGATTTTTTATAATTCTTCCACTTTTGTCACCACGCTTGGTGCATTGGTGATTGTTGCATTGTATGTTGTTGTGTGATGTCATAGTACCTTATGTGTATACTTGTGAAATGTGGCATGGTTATGTCACATTTGTAATGAAAAAAAATGTTCATCTAATTTTATCTATTGATTTATTAGGAAAAAGCTTGGGGTATTACATTTGGTATTAGGGAAAATATTGCAACATTGATAGCTCTAGGTTTTTTATGAGTTTGTTGGCATATTGCTAGTTGTGTGTTTCTATTTTTTTAGTGTACAAGCATGTGTGTGGGATCTTATCTCAATAGTGTGACGTGTCTTCTATTGCAAGGTGTTCCCTTTGTCTCCTTGTGTTGTGCAACACAACACTTGGGTTCATGACATGGCTTAACTGCCTCTCATGGATTCATTAACTCTAGCAGTTGTATCAAGCATTAACATGTCGATCTTTTGGTGCAACAACAACCATTTGTGCAATAATTGGTATCAGAGCTTGGGTCATGAGTTTGAATCCCTCGTTTGCACTGGGGGGATTGTTGCAAGGTGTGCACCCATGATAGATCCTTGTGTTGTGTAACACATCGCTCGGGTTCGTGACATGGCTTAACCACCTCTCATGGATTCATTAACTCTGATGTTTGTATTAGGCATTAACATGTCAATATTTTGGTGCAATGACAATCATTTGTGCAAAACCTTCATGATTCCTTAGATGCTCAACAAGGATTATTACCATATATGGTGAGATTATTTGTCATTCTTGCAATTAGATCATGTGATTGAGATATGCTTTCAATGCTTTTATGAAATGCATCTTGCTTATTTTGTTTTAGACATGTTACCATGCCTTATAATGTTCCAATATTAATGCAATGAATGATATTGCGTTTTAGATACAAGGTCCATATTACTAAGCAACACGAATGAACACATCATGCTATTTATATATGATTCCATAGCTACACAAATATGCTAACAAAGTGTAGGAGATGATAGTGGACTGGTTCCCCATGCTTTAAACCATTATACTTTCCTCTACTACCATGCATCACATTTGTTCCCTACACCTTGCAACCTTTCTTCCTCCTATCTCATGGGATTTTGAATTAGTTTCCTTTCTCACACATTATCTAAAAGAATTGGCTATCTTGACCCATAATCTTTATAGTCTAAATTATCCTCGAGTTTTCCCAATCTTGACCCATAATCTTGAATGGAAAGGAATTAAATGATGAATGAACACTTGTTGCAACTCACCACCCTTCAATGGCTTCCTTGAAGAAATGAATTCATACATATCTCTTCAAAGGAATTGGATCTTGCTTTCTTGATTTTCTTAGATGCTTGAATGCTTGAATGCTTGAATGTATGAATATCTATAATGCTTGTTAGCCTTCAAAAGACAAGAACATACATAAACTTGGACATGATGTTAGGATCTTTATTGTTGCTACAAATGACTGATAGTTTTGTTCTTGAATGCTCTTGACAATAATATTTGCTCTTGAATTGCTCTCATTAAGTCGCTTAGATTCAAATGATAAAAGACGAGGTATTTATAGGTGTTTAAATCTAATTTCCCTAAAATTAGATTCCAAAAGTTGACATTACAATTTGAATTTTGATCATTAAAATGCTACCAAAAACATATTTTAAATTATTCGCCCATGGGTGAATGGGTCTTGGCCTATATTTCCAGGACACGCATAATCCATGGCAATTTAAATATTAAATGCATTTATTTAATTTTGGTTCTCCTTTTAGAAAATGGTAAAAATAAGGCTTTGGAATGCATAATTTTACAAATTAGAAGCTTAATTAAGTCTAATGAGTTAAGGGACCCAAACATAGTGTGAAATTGTAAAGGTATAAAATTTCCTACACTACATTTAACCCCCACTTTAGTGAGAGTATGAGCTTATGCTCAGACTCACACTAAAATAGAGAAATATATGTCAAGGGAGGTCCAATTATACAACTGTTGGAAAGATAAGATAACAAAGGATCAAGGAGAGTGATCAAGCCCCCAAGATCTATGATCTCATGGAAAACAAACAAAGGCGCAAAATAACACACACGTGTGTAGCAAAAAAACAAGGTACACCAACATTCGATGTCAAAGATAATGCAAAAAAGGAAAAAGGATGGACTAGCAAGTCTATGTTTTATGCCCATAAAATATGCTCACAAGGGCTAGTGAAGTCTTCTATTCACTAGGTGAGCCCCAAAGGCAAAAATAAAATACTCACAAGGGCTAGTGAAGTTCGCTATTCACTAGGTGAGCCCCAAAGTGAAAAGATGGACTAGCAAGCTTATGTTGTATGTCCATAAATATGCTCACAAGGGCTAGTGAAGTCCACTATTCACTAGGTGAGCCCCAAAGGAAAAAATAAAATAATCACAAGGGCTAGTGAAGTCCAATATTCACTAGGTGAGCCCCATAGGAAAAAATAAAATACTCAAAAGGGCTAGTGAAGTTCGTTATTCACTAGGTGAGAA